>VWPU01002704.1:12724-32491 GCA_013398955.1 Callaeas wilsoni | reverse complement strand
CAGATGTGAGCGTGGCGGGATTCTCCGGCAGAGATGTGGGACGGCGGCGCCGGCGCCTTCCAGCTGCCCGAGTGGATGGTGAGTTACTGAGCTGCTCCTTTGAGGCAGCGCCGGCCAGCCGAATTCCCGGTGAGAACTTTGGGATACGAGGGCACGTCGCTCGTGATCCCTGGAACGAGGCTCATTAAGGTGGGAGGTTAACGAGCATCGTTCTTCGGCAGCGTTTTTTGCCTCGTTAACAATGACCAGATGACAGGGAAAGACCCCCCCGGTCTCCCCAAATCCGTTGTGTTAACTAATTTTTGCAGGAATTTGGGGCTGGCGGGGAGAGGGAGTGGGAGAATCCACGGTGTGTTCCCAGAGATTTGGGATTTCACCTCAGACCCAACTTTTCAGCTTAATTTTCATCATCAATTTACGTTCTGCTGTTGGAATAAAAACCTCTAAAACCTGGAGACGCCCTCCAGGGCAACGAGCGCTCCTCATTTGGGTGGTTAAAGGGTTTAGAACGGATCCCAAATATTAAAATACACTTTTCCCTGCTGCTCCGGTGGAAAGAATTCCCAAAGCAGCTGAAAATAAAATGACATTGCTCCAAAAAACCAGGCATGTGAACCAGATGTCGTTCACATCTTCAAGCATTGTCCCAGATGCGGATTTTTCCTTGAAAAAGCATGGATTTCTCCTTAAAAACAAAACTGGGTCCTTCCCCTCCTCTGATTTTTCCCTTACAGACTCGGTGCTGCTGGGATCAGGGTCAGATGGGCAAAAATTTTATTTAAACAGACTTTTAAAATTCATTTTTTGGCAGCACAATTCTTTCAGCCTTCCCCCAGATTTTATCATATTTCTGTCAACACTCAAGAGAGAAATTTCCCGTTTAAGGGTTATCAACTTTGCACCGTTCACATCTTCAAGCATTGTCCCAGATGTGGATTTTTCCTCGTAAAAGCGTGGATTTCTCCTTAAAAACAAAACTGGGTCCTTCCCCTCCTCTGATTTTTCCCTTACGGATTCGGTGCTGCTGGGATCGGGGTCAGATGGGCAAAAACTTTATTTAAACAGACTTTTAAAATTCTTACAGCCTTAGTAATTTCCTTTTCCAGCGCGGTTTTATGATTTCATGGATGGTTTAAAGCTGCTGTGGCATGAAATCTATCGTCCAGAGGGCTCCAGGTCATGTCCTGCAGCGATGTTTTTAATCAGGATTTTAACTCGGCTCATTTGCATTTTATGTGGTTCCGCAGGTCCGCGTGGGAGGGAGCAGCCACATTTCAAGAAGTAATTAGCCTGAGCTCTAAATTGCTCGTTATCTTTGAGGTCGTTATTTCAAGCGGTCCTTTAGGTCTTAACGTTCTTGCCGAGTCCCTGCTTTTTACCTCGGTCCACCTCTTGTTATTAACCAAATATTGAAAAATTGTATTCATAGTGATGATTAATAATAATAGTAATAGTAATAGTAATAATAACAATAACAATAACAATAACAATAATAATAATAATAATAATAATTTCTTTGGATTNCTCGGCTCATTTGCATTTTATGTGGTTCCGCAGGTCCGCGTGGGAGGGAGCAGCCACATTTCAAGAAGTAATTAGCCTGAGCTCTAAATTGCTCGTTATCTTTGAGGTCGTTATTTCAAGCGGTCCTTTAGGTCTTAACGTTCTTGCCGAGTCCCTGCTTTTTACCTCGGTCCACCTCTTGTTATTAACCAAATATTGAAAAATTGTATTCATAGTGATGATTAATAATAATAGTAATAGTAATAGTAATAATAACAATAACAATAACAATAACAATAATAATAATAATAATAATAATTTCTTTGGATTGCTTCTTGGGAAAGATGCCTAAAATGTGGGTTGTCCCATCTTCTGGGGCTCTGATGGAATCACAGAATCCCAGAGGTTGGAAAATCCCTCTGAGCCCACGGAGTCCAACCGTTCCCAGCACTTCCAGGGCCACCACTGCCCCTGTCCCCAAATGCCGCATCCAGGTGGCTTTGAAATCCCTGCAGGGATGGGGACTCCACCCCTGCAGCCCCTGCCAGCCCTTTCCATGGGGAAATTCCCGAATATCCACCCCGAGCCTCCCCCGGCCCAGCCCGAGGCCGTTCCCTCTTTTCCCGGGCTCATTCCCTGGGAGCAGATCCCGATCCCCGCTGGCTCCCGGCAGGAGCTGTGCGGAGCCAGAAGGACATTCCCGATCCCTGCCCGGATCCCGGCGGAGCCGCCCCGGCCCAAATCCCGGGGCAGATCCCGCTTTTCCCGGGCTCTCCCTGCACAGATCCCTGCAATCACAGATGGCTTCTTGGGAAGGCAGCTTAAAATGTGGGTTCTCCCATCTTCTGGGACTCTGATGGAATCACAGAATCCCAGAGGTTGGAAAATCCCTCTGAGCCCATGGAGTCCAACCATTCCCAGCACTTCCAGGGCCACCACTGCCCCTGTCCCCAGGTGTCACATCCAGGTGGTTTTGAAATCCCTCCGGGGATGGGGACTCCAGACCTCCCTGGGCAGCCCTTTCCAGGGCTGGACAGCCTTCTCCATGGAGAAATTTTCCCTAAAATCCAACCTAAACCTCCTGAGCAGCCGCAGCAGTCATGGAACGACTCCGTGTGCGGTTGCGGGAGGAGCTGTGGGATCCCACGGGATGCTGGCTCCGGACGGGGGCTGGAGGGGGTGCCCTGGTGGGTGGTGACTCCGCGGGGGTTTTCCAGCTCCAGCTGCTGAGATCCCACATTTTAGAATTATAAAACGCCCGTGACCTGTTCATTGCGAGTCGAGGCAACGTGGAAATGTCCATTTCCTGTTTTTCCTGCTTTTTGTGGGATTGTGACCCACAGAGCTGGGATGGCCCAGGGGTCCCATTCCACTGCCGAGCGAGGAGATTTCCCTGTTCCTTCCCCTTCCCGTTGTCCCCACCGAGTTAGGGGTTTGTTGTTTTCTTCTTGGAAGGATTTCTCCTCCCTGCTCCCACCAATTCCAAGGGATTCTCTGTCGGGAAGTGCTGAGATGTCCCTGGATCCCTGGAAGTGTCCAAGGCCAGGCTGGATGGGACTCGGAGCAGCCTGAGACAGTGGGAGGTGTCCCTGCCATGGCAGGGGTGGCACTGGAGGGGCTCTGAGGTCCCTTCCCACCACGATTCCACCATTCCATGATCCAGCACTGGGGTGATGCCTTCAAGAATCAGTGGTTCGAATTTCCAACCCCCTTGGAGACCTTTTCGGCCCTCTCCTCATTCCCACCCTTTCTTTCCCAAATCCCGCGGCTAAAATCAGCTTTAACCTGCACATTCCCCGGGTGTTTCCCAGGATCCCGGCTGATCTCCGTGCGACCTTTGGAAAATCTGGAACACTTTGAGCTCCGGCGAAAAGTTTGGCTCAGCCGGGATCCCGCGTTGATTTAACCCGCGTGAAACTCCGGAACGAGCGCGTTTGGACAAGTCCCTCTCTCGGAATGCTGCGATCCGGGCACGGGAGGCGGGCTAGGAGAGCTGAGGCTGAGCGTTGGAGCTCGCTCTCACCACGGAGAGGATTCGGCATCACCGACGCCGCGGTGTCCCCGGCACCTCTCGGGTTTCGCGCGGAGAGGGGAGCGGGAGATGAAGGATCAGCCTCGGCAGCTCCGGTGCCGCAGGAAGCCGACTTTTCCTTCATGAATAGGGATGAGAGGGAAGCGGGGGGAGGTTCGGAGTGGGACATCGGGATGGTGGCGTTGGTCCCCTCCGTGCTGGTCGCGGCGCAAAATCAATTCTCCTCCAACCTTCACCTTTCTTTATTTAAAAAAAAAAAGGCAAATCAATTTTATCTTTTATCGATGGGGGGGAAAAAGACTTCCCAGGAAGCAGTGGCAGTTCTTCAAGGCCACCGCTTTGTCCTGCTGCTCCATCCACAAAATTTTACCTTGCTCCGTGCAGAAATTTAATTTCCCAAGCTCTTTGCGGGTGGATTCGGAAGCTCCAGCGATGCTGGAGAGCTTGTGCTGCTTAATCGTGCAGAAAACTCTCCTTTTCTCCCTTCGTTCCCTAAAAAAAAAATAAATATCCGTGGCCAAGAATCAATTAAAGACGTTCTCACCGCAAAACGATTTCCTGGGATTGAGCGTAGTTCTGCCAGATTTTATTCAATTGTCCCAGATTGACAGAGAATTTACAGAAGATTCCTGAGCTCTGGGGTGCAGATGAAGCAAAAACCTTATTTTTAGCATTTTTTTAGAATATTAATTCTGAATTTTAGTGTGTCGGACTCGACCTTCGCTGTGAAAAAAAAAAGGCTTTTTTTCCCCAGGAAAGGCCTTTGGATTTAAGTTCTTGTTGTGAAAACCTGCTGGAAAAGGAGTTTGTGCTTCGGTGTTACCATAAAATGAGGTTTTCACCCCCTTTAAAGGCTTTGAGTTGATTTACACTGGGGTGAAGTCGTGTCTTCCTGAGGATTTTGCAGGAAAAGGTTCGTGGATAATGTGGAAAATGAAAAATTTTCCTGGAAAACACAACTTTGGCTGCGGTGTCAATTGAGAAAAATAACACTGATCCCGAGTCTTATTCCCTGACTTATTTTGATGTTGGAAATACTTCACATTTCCATTTTTTGGTCATTCTACAACTCAAGAATCCTGGGAAGTTTTCCCTCCTTTTTTGGTTTTTTTCCCATCCATTCTTCCAGGAGTTGCTTTCATGTAGCTCAGGAATTTTTGCTCTTTTCGTGGATTCCTTGAAATCCGCCGTGGAGATGGAAAATGCCACGGAAGGAACATTTTGGAGGAGCCCTTGGAAGGGATTTTCCCTGGCAGCGTTTTCCATCCTCGGGACAACCGCTGAGGAGCAGGAGATCGGATCAGATCCAGGGTAAATCCGGTGTAAATCTGGTGTAAATCCGGTGTAAATCCGGTGTAAATCTGGTGTAAATCCGGTGTAAATCCGGTGTAAATCCGGTGTAAATCAGGTGTAAATCAGGTGTAAATCAGGGCTGGAGGAGCTTTTTGTTCCATGCTTGGTCAGAAATGCTGCTGAGGACAGTCGGTGGTGCCCTGTTGCTTCCCAGATGCCTTTTCTTTGGAATCACAGAAGGGAATCGCGGGATGAGGTGGGTTGGAGGAGACCTCAGCGACCCCGGCAAGCTCTGCCGGTGCCTCACCAGCCTCGTTTTTCCCATTATTTCTTCCTTGGATCACCTCTTCCCACCTAAAAGGCTTTGGAGCGAGCAGACCCCACAATCGTTTCAATTCTCATTTAGCGGCCGGGGTTGTTATCCAGGGAGTTTAATTCACCACCCGAGATAATTCCCATAAAAACCCCTCAACGCCCTGCCCAGAGGAGCTGTGGCTGCTCCATCTCTGGAAGTGTCCAAGGTCGGAGCAACCTGGGATAGTGGCAGGTGTGGGGTGGAACTGGATGGGATTTAAGGTCCTTTCCGACCCAAACCATTCCATGATTCCCTGATTCCGAAGGGAACGGTCCGGCTCAGGGATGAAGGTTGGAGTCCGGACCCTTCCAAGGACAAACTCTGTCCTGGCTGCCGCGGGGGACGCGGTGAAGACCTGGATAATTAAAAACCACTTCGCCATCCAACAAACGTTGTTTTAGTTGCTCATTAGTTAATTTCCTTCTAACGAGGCTCCGTTAACGCAATCATCTGACATTGGGGGCAAAGAGAGAGCAGGGAGGGGAGGACCCGAGTTAAAAGAGCTTAATTAGCGGGTTAATTGCAGCGAGCAGGGAAACAGTTCTGGTTACATAAATGAGGCATTGTTATGCGCGCACAAGCCAGGCCGGGTTCAAAACTGCCGCGGAGCTCCGGAGGTCAGGGAACCCTGTAATTCCACGCAAAACACAGGCAGGAATTGTTTGTCGGGACGCCTCATTAAGTCCTGGGGTCCTTCCCTGCCAAGCAGAAAAAAGTAAAAACAGGAGTCTGAAAATCCAACTGGTTCCCTTTGGCTCCCTCCCTGCCTGCCTCCGCCTCCGGTGAAACCGGAGCGGGCAGGATCAGCGGGCAGGATCAGCGGGCAGGACGGGACGGGGCTGGCGGCTATAAATGGGGGCATTCCCTGCTCCGGAGGGAGCCGCGCCCAGGGGCAGCCGGCGAGGCCGTCATGCCCAACAAGAAGAAATACAACGTCAACGGGGAGTCGGGGATGAAAGCCCAGGTGAGGGCACTCTGTAGGACCGGAATAATGGTTTTTCTACTCAAAAACGCATTTGTTTCTCTGTTACCCGTCTCTTCTTCCTCCTTTCCTTGCTGTTTCCACCCAATCGCTTATTCCTGGAGCCTCCTGGCTGGAGGAACTCCCGGTCTCCGGAGAGCTTCTCTCCATTTTCTCCCTGGCGTGATGAAGGGTCAAGGCGAACACGTCGCTCCGGGGTTGTCCTTCGGAGCACCGCCATGGAGGTGTTGGTGGGGTCGGTGCAGGGAAGTTTTCCAGGAAAACCTTGGATAAGGAGACCTGTTTTGCATGGAGAAGTAGCTCAGGGTGGCTCTTTGTGACAGAAGCAGCAGGTCAGAGCGAGCCGTGGCTCATTTGGCATGCGAGGAGCACACACCTGCACTTAGCTCTCATTAACCCCTTGTGCCCCGTTGGGAACGGATGGGAGGGTTCAGCTGAGTCTCTGCCTTTTGCCCAGGCCTCCGGCAGCAGGCAGGGGCTTTATTGGGGTGGCCAGCACCTCAAAACCCACTTTTGTTCTCAAGTTCTTTAATCATGGCTGATTGTGTCTGTTATAGAATGAATTATTTATTTAATGGACACCAAACCCACAGAGATAAGACTTAAACTATATACTATGCAGGAATAAGAATAAAAATAAACTACTAGTAGGTATATACAGGGTGAGGTTCAAGGTACCGTTAATTTTACAGCTAGCGAAGGAATAATCTAACTTAGGATCCAATGTATCTTACCATCCAGTTGTTGGGGGGGCACACATCGAGATCCTTTCCCTCAATTCCCGGGAAAGGAACGGCGGAATCTGCGTCCAACCCCCGGGGAGAAGTCCCCCACACTCTCAGGGGCTTCTGCCTCCGTGGTAACTCGTGTGCCTTTTACAGTTTGTAAAACAGCGTCTCTCAGCCAGGAATATCTCTGTTATCTCTGTCCCCATCTTCTCCAGACTGAGAGGTGGATTCTGGAGCTTGAGCCCTTTTTTCCCAGAGATGAGCCCGTGCTGAGCCTTTCACCCCTGGGTTATCTCTTATCTGCACCGACCATCTGTGGTAGACAGGAGTGGATACGTCCTGCCACAGCCTCTGCAGGTGCGGTTTTCCGGCTGGAATTGTTTGGTCCTGCTGGAAGTTGAAAGCAGTGGTGCTGCAGAGCAGGTTGGGCTCCTAAATCCAAGGAGCTGCAGCTCTCCAAGGCTTCGCAGCGTCCCCTTGGAGCTTTAGCCTGCGCAGGGTTGGCTGTTGCCTTCGGAGGTGTTTTGGGGGGAGCTGAACGAGCTCAGCCTGGAGCCAAATCTCTCTTTTCATCCCCGTCTTGAGCGTTCCCGTCTTCCCAGCCTGGCTGGAACGCGGCTCTTGTGGGTTTGGCAGGGATTGGAGCAGCCTGGGACGGGGGAAGGTGTCCCGTGGCAGGGGGTGGAACTGAATGACCTTTCAGGTCCCTTCCAACCCAGACCATTCTGTGACCCTGTGAAATTCCATTTTTTTGCCCACTCTCTCTATTCCCAAAAGGACTGAGCCAGAGGACGTTGGCCAGCGCAAGCCAAAAGCAGATCTGGCCCCTTCCCAAATTCCCCTTTCCTGGTGCTTCCTTCCACCTCCTGGCAGGCTCAGCTAAAGCTGAACCCAGCTTGGGCTGACCTTAAAAAGGTTTAAACCTTCCAGGGGTTGAGGGCAGAGTTTGTTTTAAAGCCTGGTTCTAATTCTGCCTGATTTGGTTTAGGAATTCTTTTGCTTTTTCGTTCCCTTGGTTTTGGATGTGGAAGGGCTCAGAGAGCTCTGATTTACCAATATCACTGTGCCCTGTGAAATGGTCGTGTTCGGTGTCCTTGAAGGGGTGATGTGGGAAAGGAAAATGTAAATCCAACCCAAATGATTCCCCCTTTGTTAGGATTCCTGCCTGTCTCCAGCGCCGCTTCACGCCAATAACCTCCTCCTTTGATGAAGCTGCTCAGCCGCGGAGGGATTTGTTCTAAATTAAGGGAAGAAAAAGGACAAAAAAGGGAAGTTATTTCAGCTTCTTAGAGGAGGAACACAAACCCCGGTGTGTGTGTGCACAAAGCCCCCGTCCCGCCGGGATCAGGGCGTTAATCCCAGCACGGCCCTGGCTGTAACATGAGCTCGATGCGGATTTTCCCTTCCCGTGGGTGTTCCTGATCCGGTGTCGTTCGGTTGTTTGGGTTAAGATCGGCAGGGAAAAAAACTCCCAGGTGCTGCTGCAAATCCTCTCCCAGGTCTTGTTCTCCTCTCCTGGGTCTTTCCCTCCTCTCCCAGGTCCTTCCCTCCTCTCCCAGATCTGCCCTCCTCTCCCAGGTCCTTCCCTCCTCTCCCAGGTGCATCCATGCTCTCCCAGGTCTTCCCTCCTGTCCCAGGTCCTTCCCTCCTGTCCTAGGTCCTCCCTCCTCTCCCAGGTCTTGTTCTCCTCTCCCAGATCTTTCTTTCCTCTCTCAGATCCTCCTCTCCTCTCCTAGGTCTTGTTCTCCTCTCCCACGTCTTTCCCTGTTCTCTCAAGTCTTTCCTTCTCCCCCCTCTTGTTCTCCTCTCCCAGGTCTTTCCCTGTTCTCTCAAGTCTTTCCTTCTCCCAAGTCTTGTTCTCCTCTCCCAGCTCCTTCCCTCCTCTCCCAGGTCTTGTTCTCCTCTCCCAGGTCTTTCCCTGCGCTCCCAGCTCCTTCCCTCCTCTCCCATCTCCCTCCCTCCTCCCCCATCTCCTCTCCTCCCCTCCCCGGCGCTTCCCCCCCCTCCCGATCCCCCCCTCCTCTCCCAGGTCTTGTTCTCTTGTCCCAGCTCCTTCCCTCCTCTCCCAGATCTTTCCTTCCTCTCTCAGATCTTCCCCTCCTCTCCCAGGTCCATCCCTCCTCTTTCAGGTCTTTCCTTCTTCTCCCAGCTCTTTTTCTCCTCTCCCAGATCTTTCTCTCCTCTCCCAGGTCCTTCCCTTCTCTCCCAGCTCTTTCCCTCCTCTCCCAGATTTTTCCCTCCTCTCCCATGTCCATCCATCCCCTCCCAGGTCTTGTTCCCCTCTCTCATGTCCATCCATCCTCTCCCAGGTCCTCCCTGCTCTCCCAGATCTTTTTCTCCTCTCCCAGGTCCTTCCCTTCTCTCCCAGATCTTTCCCTGCTCTCCTAGGTCTTCTCTCCGAGGTCCTCCCTCCTCTCCCAGGTCTTGTTCTCCTGTCCCACCTCCTTCCCTCCTCTCCCAGCTCTTTCCTTCCTCTCTCAGATCTTTCTGTCCTCTCTCAGGTCCTGTTCTCCTCTCCCAGGTCCATCCCTCCTCTCCTAGGTCTTTCCTTCTTCTCCCAGGTCCTGTTTTCCTCTCCCAGGTCTTGTTCTCCTCTGCCAGCTCCTTCCCTCCTCCCCGGCACCGTGGCCTGGTCACCCCCGGTCCCAGCGCAGACTTGGGGTCGCAGAGGACTCTGAATTATCCCTTTTTCCTTCACTTCCTGGCCCAAAAACCAGGGATCCATCTCTGTAGCATCACCCACCCGTCTCAATGCCACCCCTTAAACCACTGGGCTCGAATTTGAGTTCCCAGAGCAGGATCCGACTCTTCCTGGTTAAAAGACTTCCTGAAAAACACAGAACTTCCCAGAATACCCCCAGGGCTTCGTTAACAGCCTCAATTAATGGCTCGGAGTATTTTGGAGATGTCAATATTTAACCCCGTTGTACCAGAGTGAGTCAGGTTATGCTTGAAGTCCAAGCAATTGGCATTGTGATTCCAATTTCCTCGAGATTTAAGAGGAATCCTGAACGTACTGGAGCACCCTGGGATAGTGGAAGGTGTCCCTGCCCATGGTTTGGGTTGGAACTGGATGGATTTTGGTGAAACCCGGACTCGGGGAGTTTACAGGAGGGAAATCCCGATTATTTGTTCCTCCTGCTGTTGACAGCCGGAGGCAGGAGCACGACGACGCTTGGAGACAGATTCCTCCTTAAATACCGACATTAAATGTGATTTTCCTGTTAAAACTGGGAAAACTTGCTTATCCCTTCTTGCATGCTTAGGAGCAGATCAGCTTTGCTGAGTGAAATATTTCTCTGTCCGCTCGGCCGTGGGCTGAGCCTGGCGCTGCTCCGAGCCCTGGGGAGTCTGGAATTCCCATTCCTTGCTGATGGCTGGGATGGGAACGGCCTTGGGGCTCTTCCTGGAGCAAGATGCCCCGGAATGTTGGTGTTCCACCCACCGCTGCGGCGTGGTTGTGGAGGTTGCTGGGACATCCATCCCTCCCACCAGGAAAATCACTTTGGGTTCACAGCTTCTCCTTCGTTTCTGGGTTTGTTGGATAGAATTGTGTGCTCTTAAATACCTGTGTTCTCCCGAAGTTCAAGGGCCTGGAGTGGCATCTCTAATCTTAGCTGGAAGGACTGAAATTACACAAAAATGGGCAATTTACCATATCCTGTCTCCATTAAATAACAGAAATTGCGGTCCAGGCCGTGACTGAGACGGTGCCGGCGTCTGCTTGAGGCTTTGGGTTCTTGGCATTAATCTGTTGAGTTTTTTACAGAAAATCCCCGATTTCTCTCCACAGATCCAGTTCGCTGACCAAAAGCAGGAGTTCAACAAGCGCCCGACCAAGATCGGCCGCCGGTCGCTGTCCCGCTCCATCTCGCAGTCCTCGACGGACAGCTACAGCTCGGGTGCGTCCGGGGATCTCCCACACCTCCCAGATCCGCTCTGGGCCCGGAGGGAGGGCACGCAGAGACAGTTGTTGCTTTTTTGGATGGGAAATTAAATTATTCTGGTGCTCTTCACACTTCTGCTCTATCCCTATAACCCTGGTGTGCAGCTCCTGCTGCCTTTCCTTCCATTCCCTGCTCCCTGTTCCTCCCAGGCTCAGGAAAACGGTGTTTCCGCGTTGTATTCCCGCTGGAGCATCATCTTCCCTCTGTCCTTGAGCAAATCCATGGGGATCCCACTGTAGGTTTGCACTCGCCTGTTGCACGTGGGCTTGGAGTCTTTGGGGACCTTTGAAGGGCTCTTGGAAGGGGTTTCTCCTGCTGGAATCTCGCCGGGTGGATTTTTTTGGGTACTTCGCAGATCGTGATGTGTATTTGGGGAGAATCTGGGTGGTTTCAGGGACCTTGGAGCTCATCTCGCTCCAAGCCCCTGCTGTGGTCAAGGACGCCCTCCACTAGTCCAGGTTGCTTCAAGCCTCATCCAGCCCGGCCTGAGAGGTTCAAAGCTCCAATTCAGCTCTGTCCAGTGCAGAAAACCTCGGGAAACTCCAGCTCCAGCTCCTCCTGATGGTTCATGGCCGGTGGCTGCACGCAGACCTGGCTGGTGGCCAGAAGTCCTCCTGACTGGGGACCCTCCTTGGTGTTTCTCCACTCATTCCCGCGATTTTGAGGATGTCGGAGATGAGCTGGGACAGGACCGGGCTGTTCCGTCCCTTCACAGATTTGGGAGAGCAGGGGTGGAAGAGCCGTGGTTGTCTGGTCACTGAGCTCCTGGCGGAGGTGCTCATCTCCAGAAGATTCAGCTGCTGGAGGTCCTGGTCTGATCCTGGGCACCACAGTCCCATGGATCCATCGCGGTTTTTGTGGAAAAGCCGACTGTTCCTTGTCTCCTTTCCCAGCTCCCGGGTCGCCGCTGCCTTGCAGGCTTGGAGGAACCTCCAAAGCCTCTTCCAGAGGCTGCAGAGAGCCCCCCCAAAGGTTGGGGACAGCCTGGGTGACCCCCCATGCGTTCCCACGGAAAAGGGAGAAACTGCGGAATGCTCATGCCAGGTTCTCTCCAGAGGGACATCAGCCCGGGCTCTGTTTGGAATCCACGGCTCCATCCCATCCCGGAGCAGCTGGGAATATTTTGTGACTGTTTGGGCAGACTCCGAGCCTGCTTAGCCTGGCTGATGACACCATGTTCGCTCCCGGGTCACAGCCGGAGGAGTGGGAGCAACTTTGGGGAATCCTCCTGCCGAAGCATCAGAATTGCAATTAATTATCTCCTGGAAATCTTAAATTCCCTGGGTCCCTTCCCACCCAAATAATTCCATGATTCCATGACCAACCAGCAGAGGTGGAACCCGAAAACTTCATCGCTCGGTTGCTGGAAAATCCGAGGAATGACACCACCACCGATGCTGATCCCCCTCTTCCGTCAGAATTCCAAGTCCCTTGCCCAGATCTGCCGCAAGCCGCCGGTTTTCTGGAGTTGTTCCACTTCATTTAAAGCCACCGATTCTTCTCCCGGGGGAATTCCATTGTTTCCTGCACCGTTTGGGAGCGATTTATTCGCCTCCGTGGTGTTCATCAGCATCTGCTCCTGCAGTCCAGGGAAAGGCACGGAGCTGGGAGCTCCCTTCGGAATCGAGGCGCTGTTTGGGTTGATCCGACTTAAATTTCACCAGCTTTCCTTTCGGCAAAACTCAGATCACTGTTTTCTGCTCCAGCAAAGATTTTTGGGGATCTGCTGGGGATTTTGGGGGATTTTTTAGCTCAGCCCAGCCTGGATGATCCAAGTGCTCAACGTCGTGCGTTACCCACCCCAGGCGTGTTCTGTGGGTGGGATTAGGACAGGAATACCTGGAATTCAAGGCCGCTGACTTCATTCTCGTGCTGTTTCATATTTTTTGGGAGGTTTTACAGGGAATAAACCAGATTTGTCCTTATTTGGGGCCTGTAACAGGCTCAGGCTGCCCCTTTTTTGCCCTTAGTGATGCCAATTTAGGCAGCCACGAGTGGACCCTCGCCTCAAATATCAGCAAAGCCTGACTTGGCTGAGTTTAGGCTCTGACCTGGGCTTTGTGGGATTTGGGCATGGATTTGGGCATGGATTTGGGCAGATCATTCCTTTTCTCCCCATTTTTCCGCTGGATAATGGTGCCTGACACTTGCTGCTGCTTTTGCGTCGTTCTCTTGGAAACCACGGAATTGTGGAATATCCTGACTTGGAAAAAACCCGCGTGGATCATGGAGCCCAATCATCTGGAAGTAATACGTCGATAATAAAAATCGTGGAATCCTGGAATGGTTTGGGTGGGAAGGGACCTTAAAACCCATCCAGCACCACCCATGGTGGGACACCTTCCGCTATCCCAGGTTCTTCCAAGCCTTGTCCATCCTTGGACATTTCCAGGGACGTGGAATCCTCAACCTCTCTGGACGGAGGTACAAACACATAATGCAGATAATCCCATTTATGTCGGAATTTTCCAAGCTCGGGGAGGAAGTTTTCATTAATCAGCTTCGGAGAATATTTTTAGGAGACTGTCCCATCAGTTAACGACAGGAATCCTTTCCTTTCCGTCCCTGTTTTTCATTTTACAGAAAAGCAAAGGCAAAATTAGCTATTAGAGATTTATTTTGCTGTTATGTTAACTATCAGCATTCGTGTAATTACCATAATTCTATACACACTTCTATATTTTAGATGTATTTAACAGTAAACTACCTCCTGCCTATGAAAATCCGGCTACTCCAGGCAGGATTTTTTTTGTTCCAAAAAACTGCTTTTAGCCCCCAGAACCAAAACTCCTCGGTTTTAAACCAACCTCTGCCCAGATTACCTCTCTTCAAGGAACTAATCCTCCTCTAGCTAATTAATCCTTCCTCCCGACACTCAGAGTTTGGTTTTACGTAAGGAGCCCTTCGCGGCTGATCCGGCTCCTGGTCCCTCGGGAGCTGCTGCGGCATTGAGAAGGGGTTGTTGGCAGGGCGGGACTCGCCCTTCGCGCCCTGCTGAGGATGGGGAGAAATTCCAGCAATGCCTAATTCCCTCCTAATTCCCTGGGATCGGGAGCCGGGCGGCTCTGGGGGAGCCTGGCACACCCACGGTGCCGAGCCTGAGCTGGTTTTCCTTGGAATCTTGAAAGCCTTCCCGCGAGCCGGGAGGGAGAGCATGGAGCTTGTTGGGTCCTGCAGGAAACACAAACCCGTTTAGCTCCTTTTTTTGGGGTTTTTTGGAGTGGAAATGCCACTGGAGGCGTTCCGGGTAGAAGACGGTTTGATTTCCTCGGAATGAACGAAGGGGCTGTTGGGATCCATCCTCACTCGAGGCCTGGATGCCTCTGGAATGCTGCAGCTCTCCGGGAGCGCTGCTGGGATCAGCCCTGTGAGAACCTCCCGCCCTTCCTGCTGCCCCATTCCCCTGGCGCGGATTCGGGGTGGAAACTGGGAATCTTGGCCGTCGGCTGGAAGGGCTCCCGTGGGTTCCAGAGGCCTGTGGGGGTGTGGAAGAAGGAGCATCCATCGTCGTGTCCATCATTCCCGGCGATCCAAAATATCGGCCAACTCCGCCGAGGCCATCGTGGGTGGAGCTGTGGAATTCCACCGTGGAATTCCTCTGGGCTGGAACAAATCATTGGGTGCCAGGCCTCAGGTGCATTTTACAAGAGCTGGAGAGGAAGGACTGGGAGCAGAAAAATTCCATGAGGAATGAGGGAATGGCCGTGCGGATGAGTTGGGTCCTGGAAGGGTCACCTGGTGAAGAAGGACTGGGAGCAGAAGAACTCCATGAGGAATGAGGGAATGGCCGTGTGGAGGAGTTGGGTCCTGGAAGGGTCACCTGAAGGGAAAGAACTTGGAGCAGAAGAATTCCATGAGGAATGAGGGAATGGCCGTGCGGATGAGTTGGGTCCTGGAAGGGTCACCTGGAGAGGAAGGACTCAGAGCAGAAGAATTCCATGAGGAATGAGGGAATGGCCGTGCAGACGAGTTGGGTCCTGGAAGGGTCACCTGGAGAGGAAGGGAAGAGAGATGGGAGAACTTTTGGAAAGAGAGGTGGGAGAATTTTAGGGAAGAGAGATGGGAGAACTTTTGGGAAGAGAGAAGAACGTTCTGGTAGAGAGGTGGGAGAACTTTTGGAAAGAGAGGTGGGAGAACTTTTGGGAAGAGAGAAGAACGTTTGGGAGGAGAGATGGGAGAACTTTTGGAAAGAGAGGAGAACTTTTGGGAAGAGAGATGAATGTTTGTGATAAGAGGTGGGAGAACTTTAGGGAAGAGAGATGGGAGAACTTTTGGAAAGAGAGGAGAACTTTTGGGAAGAGAAAAGAACGTTCTGGTAGAGAGGTGGGAGAACTTTTGGAAAGAGAGGAGAACTTTTGGGAAGAGAGATGGATGTTTGTGATAAGAGGTGGGAGAACTGTAGGGAAGAGAGATGGGAGAACTTTTGGAAAGAGAGATGGGAGAACTTTAGGGAGGAGAGGTGGGAGAATTTTAGGGAAGAGAGATGGGAGATCTTTTGGGAAGAGAGACGAACGTTTGGGAAGAGAGAAGAACGTTCTGGTAGAGAGGTGGGAGAACGTTTGGAAAGAGAAGAGAACTTTTGGGAAGAGAGAAGAACGTTTGGGAAGAGAGAAGAACGTTCGGGAAGAGCAGTGGGAGAACTTTTGGGAAGAGAGATGGGAGAACTTTTGGGAAGAGAGGTGGGAGAACTTTTGGGAGGAGAGGTGGGAGAATTTTAGGGAAGAGAGGTGGGAGAACTTCTGGGAAGAGAGGAGAACTTTTGAGAAGAGAGATGGGAGAACGTTTGGGAAGAGAGGTGGGAGAACATTTGGGAGGAGAGATGAGAGAATGTTTGGGGAGAGAGGAGAACTTTTGGGAAGAGAGAGGGGAGGACGTTTGGGAAGAGAGATGGGAGAATGTTTGGGGAGAGAGCAGAACGTTTGGGAAGATTGATGGCAGAACATTTGGGAAGAGAGGAGAACTTTTGGGAAGAGAGAAGAACTTCTGGGAAGAGATGGGAGAACTTTTGGAAAGAGAGATGGGAGAACTTTAGGGAGGAGAGGTGGGAGAATTTTAGGGAAGAGAGGTGGAAGAAGGCCATGGAGATGAGCCCCTGTGGGAAGCGGGCTGTGCTCAATCCGATCGCCTCCGACGCGGTGTTGACGCAGAGGCAGATGAGAACTGAAAATTCATCCCGGGTAAATCCAGCTGGGAAAATTCCCGCTGCGAGCAGAAGGATTTGGGATGGAAAAACACATCCGTGGACACCCTCAGTGGGCCGCGCCCACCCTTCCCTGCGGGTGCTGGGGTTTTAGGGAACGTTTTACCCCGCTGCTGACCTCCTCCCGTCCCTGCAGCTGCCTCCTACACGGACAGCTCCGACGACGAGACCTCGCCCCGGGACAAGCAGCAGAAGAACTCCAAAGGCAGCAGCGATTTCTGCGTGAAGAACATCAAGCAGGCCGAGTTCGGGCGCCGCGAGATCGAAATCGCCGAGCAAGGTAAGCCGGGCTCGCCGCTCCTGCTCCCCTGGGGTTCTTCCTTCTCCCAGATCCTCTCCGGGTGAGGCTCGGGGTGCTCGTGGCTTCTTGACGCCGTTCCCGTTAGAATGGGAAAGCTTCTGTGGGATTTTGGGGGACGGGAACGGGGTTACAGGGTTAGGACTGCTCTGTGGTCAAACTTGTTTTGGTAAATCGGTAGAAAAGATGAAATCCATCCCATAAATTCCACAATTTCGGTTTAGCTTGGTGATCTCCCAAAAAAAACCTAGCAAAGGCCAGGCAGGGCTTAGGTTTGGAGGGATATTGGAGTGGAGCAGCAAATCCCAAATCTTCACTCCGAAGCAGATTTTCCTCCAGCCTCACCTGGAGGTAGAAATTTGAACACAATAGGGGAAAAATCCAGAGGGATATTGGGTCCTTTGGACTTCTCTGGGGTTCGCTCTCGAGGCTTTGGCTGTTTGGAAGCTGCCACAGCCGTGCAAATTCACGGGGACGCCAGGCAGGGGCCGAGGAGCGCTGCCGGCCCTTCCTCCGGTGCTCATCCCCTTCCCAGCCCATCCATGGACTCCTTTTCCCTTTTTCCCTCCAGAAATGCCGGCGCTGATGGCTTTGAGGAAGAGAGCGCAGGGAGAGAAGCCCCTGGCCGGGGCCAAGATCGTGGGCTGCACGCACATCACGGCACAGACGGCTGTAAGAGCGCGGCCCCGCACCCCGGACGGGGATTTCCCACTGCTCCTCCCCTGAACCAGAACCCACAGAGAGGAGGGAATCCATAAACCAGATCCCTCACAGAGAGAGGAGGGAATCCCTAAACCAGACCCCACACAGAGGAGGGAATCCCTAAACCAGAGCCCTCACAGAGGAGGGAATCCCTAAACCAGATCCCTCACAGAGAGAGGAGGGAATCCCTAAACCAGATCCCTCACAGAGAGAGGAGGGAATCCCTAAACCAAACCCCACACAGAGGAGGGAATCCCTAAACCAGAGCCCTCACAGAGAGGAGGGAATCCCTAAACCAGACCCTACACAGAGGAGGGAATCCCTAAATCAGACCCCACAGAGAGGAGGGAATCCCTAAACCAGAGCCCTCACAGAGGAGGGAATCCCTAAACCAGACCCCACACAGAGAGACAGGAGGGACTCCCTAAACCAGACCCCACACAGAGGAGGGCATCCCTAAATCAGCCCCCACAGAGAGGAGGGAAGCCCTAAACCAGACCCCAGAGAGAGGAGGGAATCCCTACACCAGACCCCACGCAGAGAGACGGGAGGGCCTCCCTAAACCAGACCCCGCACAGAGGAGGGAATCCCGAAACCAGACCCCACAGAGAGAGGAGGAAATCCCTAAACCAGACTCCTCATAAAGGAGGGAATCCCTAAACCAGATCCCTCACAGAGGAGGGAATCCCTAAACCAGACCCCACACAGAGAGAGGAGGGAATCCCTAAACCAGACCCCATACAGAGAGAGGAGGGAATCCCTAAACCAGACCCCAGAGAGAGGAGGGAATCTCTTATTCAATGCTCCGGCGACCACCGAGATCAACCCCCTAACCCGACCCGACGCACTGCCGATCTTCCCTAAACCAGACCCCACACAGACAAGGGAAACCCTAAACCAGACGCCTCACAGAGAAGGGAATCCCTGAACCAGACCCCACACAGAGGGAGGAGGGAATCCCTAAATCAGACCCCACAGAGAGAGGAGGGGCTGCCCTTCACCCCAAAACACGGGACAGGAGTGATTTCTCCTGGCTGGATTTGGGATTTTACCAAATTAAATCTTCACATATATGAAATAAAAATTGAAGTTCTTATTTATGCCATCCATTGAAATGGTGTAGGAAATGCTTTAATTACAAAAGTGTTTCCTGAGCAGTTTTCCAGCAACCCTGATGCTGCCTAAATCCAAATCCAGAGCCCCGTGAGGATCACTCAGTCCTGGAATGGTTTGGGCTGGAAAAAACCTGAAAAATACCCAATTCCAGCTTCCTGCCCTGGGCAGGGACACCTTCCACCAGGGACGCCTTCCACCAGGGACACCTTCCACCAGGGACACCTTCCACCAGGGACACCTTCCAGCAGACCAGGTTGCTCCAACCTGAGCTTGAAGCCTAAACCCAACCTCAGAGACCCCCCCAGAACGTTAAACCCAACCTCAGAGACCCTTCAGAAACTCAAACCCAAATTCAGAGACCCCCCAGAACCTTAAACCCAACCTCAGAGACCCTTCAGAAACTCAAACCCAAATTCAGAGACCCTCCAAAACCTTAAACCCAAATTAGGAGACGCTTCAGAAACTTAAAACCAACCTCAGAGACCCTTCAGAAACTCAAACCCAACTCCAGAGACCCCTTTAGAACCTCAAACCCAACTTAGGAGCCCCCCAGCACCTCAAACTGAACCCCAGATTCCCCCAGCAGCTCCAACCCATCCTCAGAGCCCACAGCAGCTTCAACCCAACTCCAGAGACCCTCCAGAACCTCAAACCAAACTTAGGAGACCCTCCAGAACCTCAAATTCAACTTAGGAGACCCTCAGAAACTCAAACCCAAACCCCAGATCCCCCAGCAGCTCCAACCCCAGTTCCCCAGCAGCTCCAACCCCATCCCCGATCCCCCCCCCCCCCCCACCCCCCCCACCCCCACCTGCCCCATCCCAGACCCCCCAGCCGCGCCACCCCCATCCCAGATCCCCTAGCAGCTCCAACCCCATCCCAGATCCCCCAGCACCTCCAACCCCATCCCAGATCCCGCAGCAGCTCCAACCCCATCCCCGATCCCCCCCCCCCCCCCACCCCCCCCACCCCCACCTGCCCCATCCCAGACCCCCCAGCCGCGCCACCCCCATCCCAGATCCCCTAGCAGCTCCAACCCCATCCCAGATCCCACAGCAGCTCCAACCCCAGATCCCGCAGCAGCTCCAAGCCAACCCCAGTTCCCCCAGCAGCTCCAATCCAACTCCAGAGACCCTCCAGAACCTCAAACCCAACCTCAGATCCCCCAGCAGCTCCACCTCCAGATCCCCCAGCAGCTCCAACCCCAGTTCCCCGGCAGCTCCAACCCCAGATCCCCCAGCAGCTCCAAGCCCAGTTCCCCAGCAGCTCCAAGCCCAGTTCCCCCAGAAGCTCCAACGCAACCCCATATCCCCAGCAGCTCCATCCCAACTTAGGAGCCCCCAGCAGCTCCAACCCCAGTTCCCCAGCAGCTCAAACCCAATTTAGGAGCCGTCAACAGCTCCAACCCAACCCCAGATCCCCCAGCAGCTCCAAGCCCCGTTCCCCAGCAGCTCCAAGCCCCGTTCCCCAGCAGCTCCAAGCCCCGTTCCCCAGCAGCTCCAAGCCCCGTTCCCCAGCAGCTCCAAGCCCCGTTCCCCAGCAGCTCCAAGCCCCGTTCCCCAGCAGCTCCAAGCCCAGTTCCCCAGCAGCTCCAACTTAGGAGCCCCTCAA
>VWPU01002704.1:2107-12710 GCA_013398955.1 Callaeas wilsoni | reverse complement strand
CTCCAATCCAACCCAAGCTCAGATCCCCCCAGCAGCTCCAAGCCCAGTTCCCCCAGCAGCTCCATCCCAATTTAGGAACCCCTCAGCAGCTCCAACCCCAGATCCCCCAGCAGCTTCAACCCAACCTGAGGTCCCCTAGCAACTCCCGCCCAATTTAGGAGTCCCTCAGCAGCTCCATCCCAACCCCAGTTCCCCAGCAGCTCCAACCCCAGTTCCCCAGCAGCTCCAACCCCAGTTCCTCCACATCTCCAGTCCCAGTTCCCGGCAGTTTTCCCGCGAGCGGCGGTGCTCAGCCGCCCTCTCCGGCTCTCTCTCCATCCCTGGCCGGCCGCAGGTGCTGATGGAGACCCTGGGAGCGCTGGGAGCTCAGTGCCGCTGGGCTGCCTGCAACATCTACTCCACCCTGAACGAAGTGGCCGCCGCCCTGGCTGAGAGCGGTAGGGAGCTTCTTCCTCTCTCCTGGATTTTTGAGGGAATTCTTCCTGGGTTTTTTTTTAGGGAATTTCCGCTGCCCCTTCGTTTTTAGCTCATTTATCACCTCTTCAAATTGTTTTTTTTTTTTTTTTTCCCCTGCATTCCCTTCAATTTAGGATAAACCCAAAGCACAAAATCAACGCTTTCCACGGCTCTGGAACTCTTGGAATGTTTGTTGGGTTTTTTCCCTGGATTATAAACATGTTTCCTGGATTATAACATGTCAAAAATGACATTTAATGAGCTGAAGATGGAAGTCATTTTGCTCAGAGAAATGAAGCTAAATTTCATTTAAATTCTGTAAATTTGGGGCATAACTCGGGTGAAAGAGAGAATTTGGGGGGGAATATAATTCCCAAACCAGAAGCTGAGCGTGTGGCTGCTCACCTGGGAAATGCTGGGTCACCTGGGCGAGTCCAGGGGGTTTTATCTGGGATAAAAAGGATTTTATCTGGGTGAGGCCATGGGTTTTATTTTTTTTTTTTTTCCCCTGTTTACCTGGATAAGATGTGGGATTTTACCTGGGTAAGACCAAGGATTTTACTTGGATAAACCTGGGATTTTAGCTGGGATTTTATCTGGATAAGACCAAAGATTTTACCTGGGTAAGGTCAGAGATTTTACCTGGGTAAGACCTGGGAGTTAACCTGGGATTTTACCTGGATAAGGCCAAGGATTTTACCTGGGTAAGAGCTGGGATTTTACTGGGATAAGGCCTGGGATTTTACCTGGGTAAGACCTGAGATTTTACCTGGGTAAGACCTGAGATTTTACCTGGATAAGATGTGGGATTTTACCTGGGTAAGGCCAAGGATTTTACCTGGATGAGACCAGGGATTTTGCCTGTATAAGGCTGGGATTTTAGCTGGATAAGGCTGGGATTTTTCCTGGATGAGAACAGGGATTTTACCTGAATGAGACCAAGGATTTTACCTGGGTAAAACCTGGGATTTTACCTGGATAAGACCCAGGATTATACCTGGATAAGACCCTGGATTTTACCTGAATGAGACCAGGGATTTTACCTGGATAAGGCTGGGATTTTACCTGGATAAACCTGGGCTTTCACCTGGATAAGACCTTGCATTTTACCTGGGTAAGACCAAGGATTTTTCCTGGATGAGACCAGGGATTTTACCTGGATAAGACCCAGGATTATACCTGGATGAGACCCTGGATTTTACCTGAATGCGACCAGGGATTTTACCTGGATAAGGCCAGGATTTTACCCGGATAAGACCTGGGATTTGACCTGGATAAGATGTGGAATTTCACCTGGGTAAGACCCAGGATTTTACCTGGGATTTTACCTGGATAAAACCAAGGATTTTTCCTGGATAAGGCCAAGGATTTTACCTGGATAAGGCTGGGACTTTACCTGGATAAGACCAAAGATTTTACCTGGGTAAGTCCTAGGATTTTACCTGGATAAGACCCAGGATTATACCTGGATGAGACCTAGGGTTTTACCTGGATAAAACCAAGGATTATACCTGGATAAGATGTGGGATTTTACCTGGGTAAGGCCAAGGATTTTACCTGGATGAGACCAGGGATTTTGCCTGTATAAGGCTGGGATTTTAGCTGGATAAGGCTGGGATTTTTCCTGGATGAGAACAGGGATTTTACCTGAATGAGACCAAGGATTTTACCTGGGTAAAACCTGGGATTTTACCTGGATAAGACCCAGGATTATACCTGGATAAGACCCTGGATTTTACCTGAATGAGACCAGGGATTTTACCTGGATAAGGCTGGGATTTTACCTGGATAAACCTGGGCTTTCACCTGGATAAGACCTTGCATTTTACCTGGGTAAGACCAAGGATTTTACCTGGATAAAACCAAGGGTTATACCTGGATAAGACCCAGGATTTTACCTGGATGAGACCAGGGATTTTACCTGGATAAGGCCAGGATTTTACCCGGATAAGACCTGGGATTTGACCTGGGTAAGGCCTGGGATTTGACCTGGATGAGATGTGGAATTTCACCTGGGTAAGACATGGGATTTTACCTGGGTAAAACCCAGGATTTTACCTGGGATTTTACCTGGATAAAACCAAGGATTATACCTGGATAAGATGTAGGATTTTACCTGGGTAAGGCCAAGGATTTTACCTGGATAAGGCTGGGACTTTACCTGGATGAGACCAAAGATTTTACCTGGGTAAGTCCTAGGATTTTACCTGGATAAGACCCAGGATTATACCTGGATGAGACCTAGGGTTCTACCTGGATAAAACCAAGGATTATACCTGGATAAGATGTGGGATTTTACCTGGGTAAGGCGAAGGATTTTACCTGGATGAGACCAGGGATTTTGCCTGTATAAGGCTGGGATTTTAGCTGGATAAGGCTGGGATTTTTCCTGGATGAGAACAGGGATTTTACCTGAATGAGACCAAGGATTTTACCTGGGTAAAACCTGGGATTTTACCTGGATAAGACCCAGGATTATACCTGGATAAGACCCTGGATTTTTCCTGGATGAGACCAGGGATTTTACCTGGATAAGGCTGGGATTTTACCTGGATAAGACCAAGGATTTTACCTGGGTAAGACCCAGGATTATACCTGGATAAGACCCTGGATTATACCTGAATGAGACCAGGGATTTTAGCTGGATAAGGCTGGGATTTTTCCTGGATAAGATGTGGGATTTTACCTGGTAAGACCAAGGATTTCACCTGGATAAGGCTGGAATTTACCTGGTTAAAGTCAGGAGATTCACCTGTCTGAAGCCCCAGGTTTGCCCCCGAGCTGCAGGACACCCGGGGGAAGCCAAATCCATCGCGTTGCCCGTGGGTCTCGCTGGCTGAAGCTGAGTAATAATTACTCACAATCAGAATGCATCCAAATAAATTAACACGATAATTAATTAATTGGCATCCAGGCTGCCTGACAGGTGGGGGGGACACCTGATCTGCAGGGAATTATTGATTTTAGAAACCAATCTGATTGTTGAGAGCCTCTCACCTGGTGGCTGCAGCTCTTCCCTGGGCGGGAGGAAGAAGCGGGGGAGCTCAGAGCCAGCTCCAGATGTGCGTTTCCCACGGGTATCCCGTGAGTGGTGTCCCAGAGCTGATTCCCAAGGGATTTTCCTGCGCTAACACCCTCTCCCTCCCTGCCCAGGCTTCCCCGTGTTCGCCTGGAAGGGCGAATCCGAGGACGATTTCTGGTGGTGCATCGACCGCTGCGTCAACGTCGAGGGCTGGCAGCCCAACATGGTGAGTTGGGAAACACCTGGAGCCTGGGAAACACCTGGAAAACTCCTGGAAAACTCCCACCTGGAGAGGAGCAGGAGGGGGGAAGGGCAGTTAAAGTCTCCTGGATCTTGCCAAGCAAGGTTTTGTTCCGCTGCTCCCGAAATAAGCTGCGTGAATGCGGTTTTCGGGGTTGATTTCAGAGCATCTTGCGGCAGTTTAAACACGTTTAATTCCTCTGCCAAAAATGGCTCCCAAGTCAGTATTTTTTGGGAAGAGTTTTTCATCCTTCTCCCCCTTAAATTCTCACCTTTGGCTGAGGTGATTTTTCGGAACAAAGCCCGGATTTTTCCGTGATTTCCACACTTCAAACCTCAGGTACCCCAACTCCCTCCTCCGCTGCCTTATCCTGCCCTCGTTTCCAGGGGAAACAGAGAACCTGGAACTGGGGGAGCAGAATAATTCTCAGCTGTCAGATGTGCTGTTTTCATCTCATTTCCCCAAAAGGTTCTGAGCCCTGGAGCTCCTGATCTAAACGAGATGAGGAGTAAATCAAAGGTGGGAGATAAACGCGGATCTGGGTTGGGTTTTTGCCAATATTGGCTTGTTTGAGGCGGGATTTTTGTCCCTTCCGGTCGCTGTCGCCTTTAAAAAGAACCAGGAATGTCAAAAAAAATTCCACCCCCGAGGTATCAGACTGAGTCTAGACACGGGAGCAGCTTTGTTCTGCTCTCTGAGGAATCATTTCCCATCCAAAACGGCACTGTTGGGACAGGTCAGCGTCCCAGAAAACGCGGATTTTGCTTCCCCGGGATCTCTTCAGACCTCTTCGTTCCGGGACTTGTGTTCAGATCCACTCCTGGAGCACGGAAATGATCGAGGGGAGCACCGGGATCTTGGATCTGTTCCCAGAGATTTTGCTGGATTTTGGAGATCTGTGTTTTTTAGAGATAAGAAATAGGATTCCGCCGGCGGAAGAACGGGTGTGAGAAGGATCTTAAAATCACGGAATCATGGCATGGTTTGGGTTGGGAGGGACCTTCAGTCCCATCCCATTCCCCAGGGACACCTCCCACTGTCCCAGGCTGCTCCAAGCCCCGTCCAGCCTGGCCTTGGACACTTCCAGGGATCCAGGGGCAGCCACAGCTTCTCTGGGAATTCTGTGCCTCCCCACCCTCATTTTTCCCATAATTGCTCCCTGTTCCTTGGAAATGGGGCCAGTTCGTGGCCATTCCCATTCTGGGAATCCTTCATGGGAGAGCTCTGGGAATTCTGAGCTTCGGGGGAGGGCTGTGCCCGGATGGGAATGGTTCAGAAAGGGTTTTTTTTCTGGAAAATACGGAATCTGAGCGGTTTCCTTCCTGGGAGAGCCTCTCCAGAGATTTTCTGCTGGAGACAACATTGGAGGGAAGGGGTGAGGCAGGGAGGAGGGACAGGCGTGGGGGGTTGGTGACCCGGAGAGGAGCTCCAGCTGCCTTCCAAGGCTCACACCTCAAACTGCTGCTTTTCTCCAGCAAAAACTATTTCCATCTCAAATAAAGTGGTGGTTTTTTTGGGAAAAAAAAATAAAAAAAACTCCCAAAAAACCAAAAAAAAAACCAAAAAAAGCCAACAAAAACCCCTCTACCTGGAAGAACAGGAGTGAGGGCAAACAGCCCGCATGAAGCCGGGAAAAGTGCAGGAACGCGGGACAGGCTGTGCCCTTGGACCTCCTGGGCTGTCCCACCAAGGTGACCTCGCAGCAAAGCCCAGCCCCGCAGGGATCTCCTCTGTGGGGCCTTCATCCCCTGCTCTCCCGGGAAAGGGGAGGCCGCCGGCGCCGGGATTCTCTCTTGGGAAGAGGATTGTGTGCTCCGTTAAACAGGGATTAGTGAAATGAAGAAGTCCTGGGATGGAGGCAGCCTGGATTCCAAATTCCAAATCCCTCCCCATGAAGAAGGCCTGGGATGGAGGCAGCCCGGATTCCGAATTCCAAATCCCTCCCCATGAAGAAGTCCTGGGATGGAGGCAGCCCGGATTCCAAATTCCAAATCCCTCCCCATGAAGAAGTCCTGGGATGGAGGCAGCCCGAATTCCAAATTCCAAATCCCTCCCCATGAAGTCCTGGGATGCAGGCAGCCCGGATTCCAAATTCCAAATCCCTCCCCATGAAGTCCTGGGATGCAGGCAGCCCGGATTCCAAATTCCAAATCCCTCCCCGGCTGGCCCAGGAGAGCTCCCAGAGCCGCTTAACCCTTCCCTGCCTCCGCTTCCCATGGGTGGGAGATGGGAATGGATTCTCTGGCAGGACACGCCGTGCTTCCCAGGCGTTCCGGAGCAGCGGCTGCGGCAAATCCGGCGGTTCCGAGAGGACGAGGTGGGAACGGGACGCGGCGGCTCCGAGGAGCTCTCTGTCCCTGGTGGCTCCGCAAAGTCGGGAATGTCACCTCCGTGCCTTTTTCCTCTTTCCTGGCACGGCTCCAGAGGGTCCCTGCCGAGCTCCGCCTGCGGCAGATGGGCGGAGACGCTTCCGCCCAGGGTTGGGATTTTAGGACACCCCAAATCCCTGCAAGCCACGTTCCTAAACTGCTGGCTGCTGTGGGATAGGGATAAACCGGGAGAGTCTTTGGGGCAGGGCCCCTTTCCTGGCCTTAGGACAGAGCTGTGGGTGCAGGGAATCCCTGATCGCTGCCGGGTGGGATGATGATGATGGTGATGGTGATGATGATGATGATGGTGATGGTGATGATGAAGTGAGAAGTCTTTGACCTCAGTGTATGGAATATGCGAAGAGGAAGAGGAGGAGGAGGAGGAGAAGGAAGAGGAGGAGGATGAGGAGGAGGAGAAGAAGGAAGAGGAGGAGGAAGAGGAGAAGGAGAAGGAAGAGGAGGAGGAGGAAGAGGAGGCGGAGGAGGAGGATGCAGTGAGAAGTCTTTAACTTTGATGTAGGGAATATGAAAGGATGAGGATGAGGATGAGGATGAGGATGAGGATGATGCAGCCAGAAGTCTTTTGTAGAGAATGTGCAAAGAGGATGATGATGGTGGGGAGGAGGATGATGATGATGATGATGATGATGATGATGATGATGATGATGCAGTTGGAATTGCTTGCGTTGGAGTAGGGAACATGCAAAGAAGAGGGTGATGATGATGACGATGGTGATGATGAAGTGAGAAATCTTTGTCCTCAGTGTGTGGATTATGGAAAAGGGAGGAGGAGGAGGAAAAGAAGGAGGAAGGAGAGGAAGAAGAGGAGGATGCAGTGAGAAGTCTTTGGTGTAGGGAACACAGAAAGAGTTGGGATGATGGTGATGGTGATGATGATGATGATGGTGATGATGGTGATGAAGTGAGAAGTCTTTGACCTCAGTGTGTGGAATTTGGAAAGGGGAGGAGGAGGAGGAAAAGAAGGAGGAAGGAGAGGAAGAGGAGGATGCAGTGAAAAGTCTTGGTATAGGGAACACGGAAAGAGTGGGACGATGATGATGGTGATGATGATGGAGAGGATGGTGATGATGATGAAGTGGGAAGTGGTTGACCTCAGTGTAAGGAACATGGAAAGAGTGAGAGGATGATGATGATGGTGATGAAGTGAGAAGTCGTTGACCTCAGTGTGTGGAATATGGAAAGGGGAGGAGGAGGGGGAAGAGAAGGAGGAAGGAGAGGAAGAAGAGGAGGATGCAGTGAAAGGTCTTGGTATAGGGAACACGGAAAGAGTGGGACGATGATGATGGTGATGATGATGGAGAGGATGGTGATGATGATGAAGTGGGAAGTGGTTGACCTCAGTGTAAGGAACATGGAAAGAGTGAGAGGATGATGATGATGGTGATGAAGTGAGAAGTCGTTGACCTCAGTGTGTGGAATATGGAAAGGGGAGGAGGAGGGGGAAGAGAAGGAGGAAGGAGAGGAGGAGGAGGAGGAAAAGAAGGAGGAGGGGGAGGAAGAGGAGGATGCAGTGTGAAGTCTTTGGTGTAGGGATGATGATGGTGATGATGATGGTGATGATGATGAAGTGAGAAGTCTTTGACCTCAGTGTAAGGAACATGGAAAGAGTGAGATGATGATGATGATGGTGATGGCGGTGATGATGATGACGGTGATGATGGTGATGATGATGATGATGATGACGGTGATGATGATGATGGTGATGATGGTGATGGTGATGACGGTGATGATGATGATGGTGATGGTGATGATGGTGATGGTGATGACGGTGATGATGATGATGGTGATGGTGATGATGATGATGGTGATGGTGATGACGGTGATGAAGTGAGAAGTCTTTGACCTCAGCGTAGGGAATATGGAAAGAGGAGGAGGAGGATGCTGATGATGGTGACTGAGGATGATGATGGCCTCACCCTGGGCAGGCCCTGGGCTCTTCACCTGCCGTGGGTGGCATCTGCTCCCTGTTTTCCCTGGAATCCAGCAGGGATTCTCACACTTCCCACCTTGCTGGGCCACCGGGGCCGCCTGTGGGGCAGGATTTGGCAAAATCCACGTTTGGGTTGTACCTTTTCTTGTACCTTTTCTCCTTCAGGGATCCCTCTGAGCTCAGCGCCTTCCTTGGCTGCCATTCCAGGTGTTTCCGTACGCCTAAGACTGGCCAAGCTCTTGGACGTCTCTTTTCCCTGGAATTCTGAGATTTCTGGGACTGTTCTCCTGTCTGCCCTTCCCAAGGCAGCTTTCCAGAGCTCTCCTCTCCCTGCTCGCCTCCGAGGTTTTTATTCCAGCGCGGCCCCGGTGACCCTGTGGTGGTTTTTATTCCAGATCCTGGATGACGGGGGAGATCTCACCCACTGGATCTACAAGAAATATCCCAACATGTTCAAGAAGATCAAGGGGATTGTGGAGGAGAGCGTGACCGGGGTCCACAGGTAACGGGGTGGGCTGGAGAAATCTGGGACAAAAGCTCAGTGCCAGCCCTGGGAGGTGGCACAGCTCACACCTGCAGCACCTGGGCTCTGCCTCTCCAAAAGCCTGGGCTTGGCTTTCCATGAAAAATGCTTTGGATCCAGAGCAGGAGACCCGGAACCGCGGCTCTGAATTCCCATTGAGGAGCAGGAGCCCCTCCTGTGGGCGGGAGGGTGCTCCAGGTGTTGTTCTCCACCTGTGGAGTGGGAGGAGAAGCTCTCACCTCGTGGGGGAGGAAGGGCTGAGGAGGGGCAGGGCTGCGGAGGAAGCCGAGAGCACAGCCCTGACCTGAATCCGTGGGAAGAAGTGAGATTTGGGAAGAGGAACTGAGTCAGTTTTTGGGGCGGGGGGGGCTTCCCAAAAAAGGAGAACCTCAGAGATGGCAGAAATCCCTGAGTCAGGGAGGAGCAGGAGCTGGGATGGGATGGGAGCAGCTCCGGGGGTCGGGAGGGTGTCAGAGGAGCTTTCCCATGGAATTAACCCCATCACAGGTGCCAGGGAACAGGGAACTGAGGAGAGCAGCAGCTTTTTGCGGTGCTTCTGCAGGGGGAAGGGCTTGGCTGCACCTCTGAGCTGCGTCAGGGCTTGGCCAGAGGCTCAGGCAGCTCCTGGAACAGGGAACTGAAATGGCTGAAAGGGGGAAGTGGCTCCAGGTCTGCAGCCAGTGGGGTCAGGAAAAGGACTGATGACGTTTTTAGGATCCGGAATCGTTCCCGGTGTGGGCCGAGGAGATTTCCAAAGGCAGGTTCTCCTTCCCGAGGGAGCAGGGACGGGATTTCCAGAGTCTCTTGGTAGCCACAGCGCAGTGTTTAAATTCATTTTCAGTGATTTTCCTGCTCTGAGGAGCCGAGTCCGTGCCCAGAGCCGGGAGCAGGGGGATGCTGGAGAGCTGGAGCGGAGAAGCTCCAGGGAGACCCCAGAGCCCTTCCAGGGCCTGGAGGGGCTCCAGGAGAGCTGGAGAGGGACCAGGGACAAGGCCTGGAGGGACAGGACACAGGGAATGGCTTCCCAGTGGGAAAGGGGAGCTTGGGGTGGGATTTTGGGAAGGGATTCCTGGCTGGGCTGGAATTCCCAGAGCAGCTGTGGCTGCGCCTGGATCCCTGGCAGTGCCCGAGGCCGGGCTGGGCACTGGGGCAGTGAGAGGTGTCCCTGCCCAGGGACAGGATGACCCTCGAGGTCCCTTCCCAACCCGAGCCCCCCCAGCTGAGTGCAGGGAGAGGTTCCCCACGGATAATCCGCTGTTCCACGCCCGTGCCAGGCTGTACCAGCTCTCCAAGGCGGGGAAGCTCTGCGTGCCAGCCATGAACGTCAACGACTCGGTCACCAAGCAGAAGTTTGACAACCTGTACTGCTGCCGGGAGTCCATCCTGGACGGGTGCGTGCCCGCGGGCAACGGGGGGGAATTCCCGCGGGAACGGCGCCCGCGGCTCCGCTCCGCCGCCTCTCGGATCGCCTCGGCTCCGTTCGTGTGGCGGAGCAGAACAAAACCCTTCCTCGCCTCTGGTCCACGGCAGAATTCCCTGTCCCGAGCCTCCGCCCGTCGTGGCACCGGGACTCCGCAGCGGCTCCGGCGCGGCCCCGCTGCCCCTTCTCCTCCCCTCCTCATCCCTTCGCTCCCTGCGGCTCTTTATCCCGTTTATTTTGGCGGAATTGGGTGTCCGTGCCGTCGCGGCCCGGTGGGGCTGGGACAGGTTTTGTCCCTGGTGTGGACGTGGTTTGTGGCACAATCCGTGAGCGAGCCGGGGACCGGGAATGTGTGGCGGCGCCTGCCGAGGGACCGGGACAGTAACGGGAATAATGAAAGGGGTGGAATATGGGAACAGAATTCCCAGAGAAGCCGTGGCTGCTCCATCCCTGGCAGCGTCCAAGGCCAGGCTGGACACTGGGGCTGGGAGCAGCCTGGGACAGTGGGAGGTGTCCCTGCCATGGATGGGATGGGATGGGATGGGAATGGGAATGAGAATGGGAATGAGAATGGGAATGAGAATGGGGATGAGAATGGGGATGGGATGGGATGGGATGGGA
>VWPU01002703.1:0-270628 GCA_013398955.1 Callaeas wilsoni | reverse complement strand
TCTCCCGTCTCACGGTATTTCCCAAACCCCCACCTGGGCACTCCCAGATAACGAGAGAGAGGCCACCGGCCTTCTCCGCTGAGCTGATAACCCCCTTTGTCTGTGAAGTATCCAGCCATGATGGGCCATCAGCCACACCTATGGGGAAAATTCCTCAAGAAATAGAAAAAAACCCAAGAAAACAAAATAAGAACCCAAACCCCTACACAGTCTCTCATATGTCTGTGCCTCCATCTATTATTCTTGAAACTTCATTATTAACTATAAGCTATTTATTAACCTTCTTTAACATTTATGACCTTAAAAACTTCTGCTCACACATCCAAACCCCTTAGTGAAATACAGTCCTCTGAAGCATTACTTTGACTTTCTTCAGTGACTCAGCCACTTGATAATTAGCAAAGTCCCTACCAAGATTGATCACCTAGAGTCTAATTAAATACTCAGTGTGAACATTTCCTGATTAAATTCAATTGCATTATGCAAAATTAACGCCAAGCCCAGACACCTATTCTTCACTTGAGAAATCTGTGCCAGCAGTACTCTCTTCTATACCTTTATTTCATCCCAGCTTCAGTTTTCAAAGTTTTTTTGATAAAAATATTATAAAATATAGAAATGCTATCCTTCTGCAGGGTAAGATAACAAGTAAGAGGGAGTAACAGCTGAACATGAGAACACTCCCTCCTCCAAAATCAGTGACACTTAGGAGGATCACTTGCAGATTTCCCTCCAATTCAGAGGGACACCAGACTGTCACTCTCAACTACTTGCAAAGCACAGATTACTGCATAAATCGATATTCCACACAATTGAATTGATATAAAAGAAAAAAACCCAACATACACTGATTTTTTTTGTACCGTTGCACAGCAGGGCTGTCCATTGTGGCCATGAAGCCATAAAAAGTATCACTAAATCCAGAATTCAATTTCTTTTTCCAAAAAGCCTAGTAAAATTAAATCTCCTCTTCAGGAAGTAAGAACTTTTCAAAATTTGGAGATACTGTCCCAGTGAACTGTGTCACAACAATGTCCTTGTGAAATATGCAGATACAATGCTTTAAAATGAAAGAGTACTGTAGAGACAAAAAGACCTAAATCTACGAAGAAAAATAAAGACTAGAAAGCTCACAGTTCATACAATTCATACAGAAAAACCACAGAAGTATTCAGAAAAGGAGCCAGGTAGCTTTTTTTTTCAGTTCTAAACAAATAAGATTACAGTAATATGTAATGTTTTACTGAAATTGAATTACTTTGTGGACATATTTCTCTTCTGCTGTTTTGGGTTTTTTTTTTTTTTTTTTAGTTTCTGGCTTAAGAGTCAGATATGCTTATTTTAGGACCTAGCAATTAAGGCATTGCTTTCTCTAGAATCAAGCTGGCATCCCTCACTTTCACAACCTTTCTTCCAAATTCAGTTCACACCACTCCTCCTAGAGCCACAGGATCCTTACACATCCTGAAGCAATCTTCACCTCCAGCATAATTTTGTTGACATAAAAGAGAAATTAATGTCTGAACAACACTGCATGGCATCTAGATATCTTTATACTGAAAATATGTTAATTTATACTTTGGGAACACTTGATCGAGTTTTAAAAAAATAGTCTTGAAAGTTAGAAAAAAAAAATCAAGAACCTACAAACAGACAAAAAGAATCAAATCCAAAACAGGTAAAAACATCACAAAACTCTTGTTGCTCTTAAGTGATTGCTATTCTACCTAAATAATGCAAGCAGGGCTTCATATTATAATGGGGAGCATAGGAAAAGAATACATTTCACATCTTGATTGAAAGAAACAACCTTATATAAATGTTCTATCAGCAAGAAAACTAAATTCAGAGAATAACTGAGGAGCAGCTAAATTAATTACTGCTGCAAATGACCGTTACAAAATCTTTCTCCAACACTATTAAATGGGTTTTCACTGTATATCTTAGAGTAAAGTAAAAGATGAATTTGAAAAGTCTTTTCAATTTGGTAAATTTTCATAATTTAATCTCCAGATAAGATAGAACAAAGAAAGTTTCCTATCTATAAATGCAACTATGCTAAAACCTTCCTTAATGCTAATTTTGCAACACAATTATAATGTAGCAAACAGAACATTAAAAGGATTGGTAGTCACATGTAACTGTAGCTTCACCACCAACCATCAAATAAAGATGAAGTAAGTAGCAAAAAGAAATATCAAAGATTTAATCATCATAAGATTTGTAACACCCTGAAAAGTGAACATCAAAACCAGCTGGTTCTGAAATATTGTCCTAGTTAGAGAGAGAGTTATGGGAGTTTTTTAGGGCTGAGTGGGGGTCACCACCATGTTTATTCAATACCACCAACATCATTGCTGGGACAATGGTTTCAGCAGGAAATGCAGGGCGCTGGAAACCGAAAGTGTGTCATCTCGCCTGGCCTGCCAGGGCAGAGTGGACAGTTCCCTTAAAACCCTGGCTAAACTGCTGCCCAACAGCTCCACCTTCCCTATTGTATACTTTTGCTATCAATACTGCCGTTGTTAGCATGTTTTAGTGAAGTGTTATTTCCGCTTATAATCTCATTTATTGTCCCTTCCTTACCAAAAGCGGCAGAGGAAGAAGAGCGGCTTACCTGAAGTTTAATCTTCGTGATGGTGTTAAAACCAACACAAATGTTAATGGTTTCAGGTCTGTATACTATCCGAACTAGTTTCATTCTTCTTAACTTGAAGTTGACTGCTCTTTTCTCTTTTAAAATGTATCAGATGAAGCATTCTTTCCCCATTCATGAAAATTAGCAAATACTTTATAGCAAATAAATCTCAACAAAGGGGCACTATATACCTGCCTATGACTGCAAAAACCATTTTAAGAAAATACCGTTAAAAAAACCTTAATATCAAGACGGTCAGCTTACCTTATTTGACTAACAGAATATTCAGAGCAGCTCAAGGAAGGTATTTTCAAGAATGTCTATCAGTGGTTTCTGCACAAAATTTTGTGCTTGTCAAGGAGAAACAGAACCTTTCAGCTACATTTATGCTTGCTTAGATCCCAAAGGCATTTTTAGGCCTCCCTAATTAAGGCAATGCTTTACCAGTGCTCCTGCAGTTGCAGGTAATTGGCAATCACTAACAGCAGGGTTCTGATAAGGATTTACTTTGTTAAAGTAGAAATAAAAAAAAAGAAAAAAACCAAACAAAAACAAAAACAAAAAGAAGACGAGAAATCTGTTTTCTTCTTTTATTTATCTAAGCCTAATCCTACAAACAATGGTAATGAATTCCAATTTAGCTTAGATTCTACTAGGCAAGCTATTTTATCAGTCAGCCACATGAAAAATTCAAAGACCCAAGCCATCAAAACAGAGATTTCTCATAGCTGCAAAATGTTGAATTTGGATAGTAAATGTTAAATTTTAACCAGCAGATTTATGGGTTTTTTACAAATACTGATAATACAGAGACAGAGTAGGGAAAAAAAAACAGGAGAGGATTCATTTTTCCTGAAAACATTGAGATATATTAAATATTACACATGAGATAATAATTGCTACACATAATGTGATGTGGCATAGCCCTTCAAGTAACTGTTGCACAAAGTGGGGACCCCATCCTCACCATCTGAGTCTTTCAAGCCTCTCTGCTTAGAGAAACAGTTCAAAGAGCTGAGCTACCAGCAGTGGATGAGGACTGAAGCAAGGACTAATTGGGACAATTCAACTCATACAAATCAGTGGGACTCAATATGCGAGTGCTGAGAAAACTGGCTGATGTACCTGCAAGGCCCTTCACGATCACCTTTGGAAAGTCATGGAGATCAGGGAAAGTCCACAGCAACTGGAGAAGGACAGCGGTTACACCCACCTTCAGAGGAGGGCAAAAGGACAATCCAAGGCTGTGGACAGGTGGATAAGTATGTGAGTAAAAGTGGGCTGGATAGTTAGACACACCTATCTGCAGCCTGGTGACAAGTGGTGTACCACAGGGATCTCGTTTCATTGTCTTTATCAATGACTTGGAGGAGTCAATAAAGGTGGACTATCAAGAAATTTTACTGAGATAATATTAGTCTGATACAGTTGGAAATTTGGACAAATTCTCAAATTTTCTGTTTATAATCTGTTTGTAGATATATATACTTCTGTATACATACTCACATGAATAGTAGTTACCCCAAGAGCAAACTACCTAATGAAAAGCTTAATCATGTTGAATTCAGCTCTGATGAAACACCATTGGACTTGTACACCTTCTACCGAGGAGCTGGAAAATGTAAAAAACCTCTTTTATACAACTCTTACAAGAATAAGCCTATAAACTGGTAGAATAACATTTTGTCATTACACAAAGAAAAACCTCATTAAAAGGTATTTATTGCAGCCTTTTCATAGACGTTCTTGCACATTTCTACAGGTCATAGATGAACATATTCTTCTCTTCTATTTTTGTTTCTATGAATCATACCCTCTTCTCCTTTAATTTTTACCTATGTTAAGTGTAGGAACCATTCACTCAGTGAACATAAATGTCTTATGCAGCCTTTCTGATTAATCAATACTGATAAGTCCAGTTTTAGTATCAAGTGTTACCATTTCATCTGTGTATTTGGTATACATTTCTACAGTCATTAAAACGTCTTGAACATTAAATAAGCAAAGCACAAGATGAATTATACAGAATTAAAATACTTCTTAAAAATGTATCTATTCATAAATAAAGAAGTAAAAATAAAAGATGACTGAATGAAGTGTTTTCTGGAAACAATTATCCTTGCTTTGCTTGGTAAAAAATTGTATACTTTATACAAAATATGCACATATCATATGGGCACCTAGGCTCTGTATCCACCTTTAACCACAAACATTACTTTTTTAACAGCTTAGGACAAGTAGGCAGATTATTGTCCTGCATCAAATAACATGCCAAGAAGAAATAAATATCAAAGCAAATGAAGTCTCTCTTCTGAGACTTAAATTTACTTCTGAATTCTCTACCCTTTCCCCCTGCAGTGGTGCAGAGAGACAGGGAATGGAGGTTATGGTCAGCTCATCACATGTTGTTTCCGCCACCTCTACTCACCCTTTTACTACCCTGCTTCAGTGTGCATCTTTTCAGAGGAGCCACCACTATAAACCTCCTCTACCCCGTTACCAAAACCTTGCCACACAAACCCAATACAACGTTAAAAATACTTTAAGATGGGAGACTTCTTTCTGAAAAAAGTTCATCTAAAAAGTGAAAACTTTCTTCTGAATCTTCATGGTGGAATAGACAGATAGGCACCTGCCAAGTTTTAGGTGTTTAAATATTGGCTCTTTCATCTTTATATGAAATTCAAAGTGTAAAGGTCAACAGAAATTCAAGAAGTATATCGATAGATTGAAGAGAAAGTTTAGAGATGAGACGAACTATTAAAGGACTAGGAAAAATGTTGCAAAGCCTTATACTTTATTTTGAAAGATTCATGGAGCTCCATCTTTAAAGTTATGGACAGAAGTCAAAGTTAAGGAAGTACAATCAAAAACCCCACTCTTTATGTGAAAGAAAAATTCTATAATGATCTTGATACAGTACCTAGGAACTAAATATAAATGCAAGGTACCACACATACTGTACTATCAAATGAATGTACTTTCTTGTTAAAACTACATAGGAAGTTTGATGAATTGGCCACCATAGATCTCTTATTAGCTATAAGATAAATTAATTCCCTCTTTTCTCTTTTTTTTTAAACTAAATTGCAGTACTGCTTAGAGAAGCTAATCACGTTAGAGTGATTATGATAGCTGCTACACAGACATAAAAAACAACAATATTTTTGATGTTTGCAAATTAACACAACAGGAAAGAGAGATTACAATGAAATATCTCTCTACCAACTGGTCAAATAGAGATATGTGTCTGATGGCCACATATCACAACCATACCTTTCTAAGCAATAACACTGTTCTGTATAGGTTTACGGAAAGAGTGCTATAACATAGCCAAAATCACAGAATACTGTGTATAATTAAACCTCTCCAACAGATATGTTGAAGAGTATGTGAACAAAAGAGGCACTGTTGATTAGATCTTGCTGACCATAATGGAAGTTCTATGTGGTCTGAACTTAGCAATTCTGATCTTTTAAAAATAGAACACAGATAAGACAGTGTAAAAGAAATAGAGTAATTCTGTCACTTATTGTGAGAGACTGTCACATTATCTAAAGATTTTAATAACCGGATTATAGCACTTATAAAGGAAGGGAATAGGTATAACTCTTTCCCTACGCTCACTGCTTAAGCTGAAACTCCTTGTTCTGGACACTTGTTTCATGAACATCATTTCTGTAGCAATGATGCTCTGGCAAAAGTGTCTCGTAGCCCTCCAGTACTTAAAGGGAGCTCATGAAAAGGAAGGAGAGTGAAAATTTACACATGCAGATAGTGATAGGACAGTAGGGAACAGTTTTAAACTAAAAGAGGTAAGATTTAGCTTGATGCTAGGGAAAAAATCTTACTGTAAGGATGGTGAAGCACAGGAAAACATCGCACAGAGAAGCTGTGGATGTTCCATCCCTGGAAGTGTTCAAAGCCAGGTTGGATGGGGCCCTGAGCAAACAGATCTAGGGAGCAGTATCCTTGCCATTGGTGGAGGGGTTGGAATTAGATGATCTTTAAGGTCCTTTCCAACCCAAGGCTTTCTATTGTTCTATGAAAACAGGGTTCAGATAGCATACTCTCCTCTAAGTTCAGGGCATCCTGAAAAGGCATCATAGGTAATTTACAAGCAGCACCTAAACTTATAAAATAGAAATTCACAATATCCATCCAACGTACATACACTAATACAGTTTGTTATTTTACAAATGACACTTCTGTAAATCCCAGATGCATATACTCTGATGCTCTGAATTGCTAACAAAGCATCCCCAAAAAAGCACAGCTAGTAGCCCTAACAGAAAAGTCTATGTTGTCAGAAACTAGTATGACAGCTTATTTTACTTGAATTTTTATGAAGATGAATTTAATTTAAGCAGTACTAGATAAATCCTACTGTAACTAACAAAAAAAAAAGTTCTTTGGAAGCGATTTTAAGTACCAGTTGCTGTGGCTACTCCTTTGAAAATGATTCCATGAACATTCAAGAATTTTAAGCAGTGGAGTGTTTGGGTATGCACTATTCAACTATCAAAAAAGCCCCCAAAAGACTACAAACATCAGTTGAAAACCAAAATCAATAGTAACATGGTACTTATGATAATCTACTCATTATCCAGAAAAATGAAGCACTAAGACTAACCTCATGACTAATTGCAGTTTTTCACTGAGCAATGCTTTTTGCCAAATCTCCCCTTACCACAGTTAAACTGGACAAATGGAATGCAAATCGAATTATCAGCTTACAAAAGCTGTACAAGGAAGCACTACACAAAGCAAATCAATATGGGTGAAATGAGAGAATACAACTTCATTCCTGAGGAGGAGCCATCCTAAAGCAGAAGTACAAGGTGAAGGTAGTGCAGAGTCATAGCTCCTATTTCTCACATTCCTCTGCAGCCTGTAGCATTTGCTCCCTATTGGTTGTCAAATCCTCTGAGTAAGTCAGCATATTTAGATGCAGTCTGGTCTCCTCAGTTTAGCCTCAATCCTGTTAAGACCAGAGAAATGACCTGCTGCATGAAAAGAATGGGATATGAATGGGATCAGAGCTATCTGAGGAACTCTATCTCCTTTGCTGTTGTCATTTGGAGTACAGTATCTTAACTACTCTTGCCTTCGTTATTCAAAACCATGGATTTATTACTATACAAACAGTTCTTTAATGTAGTGAATATTTTAAAATACTAGTGGCCATAAATCACAATCTAGCTTACTTTTACATAGCTATAATTATATTGTAAGTTTTAGAACCTATGAAGCATTTCGTATTTTTTCAGGATCAATGTATGCAAACAGTATCTATTAATTTTCAATACAGTTGGAAAACCCACTACTCTACAGTACAGTGCAAGATATAACCTCACAGAAAAATTTAAAAAAACAAAGTTTTTAAAAAGAGCAATACTAGAGCCAGTGCAATACACAGAATAAACGAGAGACAGATAAATGTACTGTGAAGTCAAATACTTCTATGAATTATTTTTGCATTGCTTCTGGCATGGACAATTACAATAAGCATAAATTTACAATAAGCAAATATTTGGATAAGACCAAGGCAATTTAACATGTTTACTAACAGAAAAAGATTACAGGTTTTCAGAGAGCAATTATAAAATAAAGGATTTTTCAAACAAATCACAGATAAAGTGTAGGAGATTTTGCTGAAAAAATGAAGCTGTAAAAGTTGATATCATTTGGACATATTACAAATAATGACATTTATGCTTGGATATTTTCTATGAGTTATTATAGAGTAGCATCTAAAATATCTATTGCAACCAAAGAGTTCTTCCTGTAAATGAAGGCATAAGAAATCCTACTCTGAAGTTGAATTTGGTCTTTGACTTGGAAGTTCTGCTACTGGGATCTGAGTACCTTGATTTGTCAAACTCCTTTTGGGATTTTTAACAGTCAGGAAAAATATCATAAGTAAAACTGTCACTCTGTTAAGGTTAATAGCAAGTCTTTAGTCTCATTCTGTGATTCTATGATTTAAGAATTTAATCTGCAAACACGAGGGTGCATTATTGCTTAACTTGATAATAAGATATCATGCGTGCTTTAATAAATACAGAAGTTTGAATTTACTGCATACATGACATCTCTTTTGCCCATGACAATGTTTCTTCAAGCATGGGCAAATGCAGTCTATCAATGAAAGTCTTCAGAGGTGGAAAATACAGATCTCCATTGCCTCTTTGCATAGGCTTGCATACACTTCTGCAAGTTGTATGACCCACCTGTCAGGCTGGATCCTGTCTGTTCTCACCCCATACTTGTATTTGAATAGCATTAATTGCATGAGGTATCTTAGAAGAGATCTGATATAGTGCATACAGACAATTACAAACAGCCTTTGCTTGGATTGCTAGAATGGATGTTCTTAGCATATTCAAAACATCCAATAACCAATAACTGAAGTGCAAGGACTGACTAATATTGTTTTTCCATTATTTCTAATGCAGTCAAGTACAAAAAAAGAGATTCTATGTTTTTTCCCTATAATAAAAAAAAAGGGATGACAAAGCAAGTTCTCACTCTGATATGAAAAGATGACTAACAGCTTCCTCTTCTTAACACAGAAAAAACATCTTTGTTTTCGTTTAGGTCAAGTTCTTAGTAAAACAGGACAAACTTGGTAAGTGTTCTTCATTTTAAATTCCTTCACCTTAAATTTTACTGCAGAACACTTGTACTTTACAACCCTTATCCAGCTTGATCCTTATTTTCTGAACTTCTTGAAGGCCCACACAAGGCTTGGGAATAACTCCAAAAGTGAATTCAAATTTATAGTTTTAGTTCAGGTGTGAATCTGCTGAAGATTATCTCCAGATCATTCCCACTTATGCTGCTTAATTCTCAAAACATGTGAAAACCAGAGTATTTTCTAATGAAACTAGATGGACTCTAAATCACTAAAGGGTATTCAGTCCATGGGAAATACAATTCAGGACAATAAAATCATGCTTCCTATTTTACCACTTTCACCCTAAAACTTTTAACTTTCTGAAGCAGATCAGAAAGATTAATCCCTTTTCATTAAAAATAAAACGCACCCTAAAAAGAGCCCTTCTCACAAGTATTTTGATATCTACGATAATATAAAACAGGGAAATGAGCCAAGTAGGTTGAACAGAAAACAACAAGAAAGGCAGCCACATACCCAGATGCTACTGCTGCTGCAGAAAAGCAGGGTTTTTTAGTTCACCATCTGGAGTCTACTGCTGCCAAGCACATCTTGTGAGTAGTCAATGGTACTGAATCCATTGCTGAGGCACATTACCTAAGATGGCACAGGATTACACAAAGATACTTCTCTAGTACCAGCAAGAAAGACTAACTGAAATCACATGTGTCAATCCAGTCTGGAGAAATTAGTCAGAAAAGTGTTTTCCATACGCAAAATTGCAGCTTTAGAGTTTGGGCAAAGCTTTTAAAAAAATGGGATAACACTTGAGTGAACAATGGAATATTTTTGTCAGCATTGTTTTGTATCTTTTTCTTTTGGAATATTGGCTTTCTTTTCAAGTATGGTCTATGCACATTATCAACACACAGATTTGATATGTGGTCACATACCAGATGCAAATATTTTAAACTATAAAGGAATACAAATAAAACAACAGAGGAAAATTATACCATAGTGTCTATACTCTATTCTCTTTCACTATTGCAATTCTAGTTTACATGAGCACTAATCTGTATGAATTGAGTCAATCATCAAAAGCAACTAAAATAATACATAATTCATGCAGTCACCAGGTTATCCCATTGGCTGTAATTCTACTAAGCTCAAGATCATATTCATAAAATTCTTGGACTTCTCAAGCATAATCAGTATGAAAATAATTTAGATGCCACAATCAGAGGACTGTAAAAGGCTGCTTTGTAAGCCTTAGGACATTATCTGCAGAGACACACGTGCAAACAGTAGGATTCTGTTTCAATTCTATTTTATTTTCTTACACTGTATACATTTTTAGTTGCTGACTTAAAACAGGATTATACAACTAGAAGAGATACCCCTACTCATAAAGCCCAGTCCCCTGACCTTCACTAAGCAGTAACATTCTCTCAGTAACGTCTGATTTTATCATCCTCTCAATTGCAGGCACTGGCTTTATCCAAGAACATCCAGAAAAGTGTAGCATCATGAATATTCACACACATGCTGTGGAAATATTGATAGAAAGGCATTGTGGAAAATCACATCTACTACACTAGAGTGCAGTTAGCAAGTGAGTAAATAAATATTGTTCTTGGCAGTAGAAACTGTTAATATTTTCCTAAATTGTAAATGACAAGATCCTTGTCATAAGGGGCAGTGTGTGTTTATTCCTTCTAAGGGCAGACAGACTTTGATTTAGACAGGAATTGATTGCTAGAGTCTGTGAAGAATCAAGACTACTTCTCCAGTATAATCTGGACTGCAATGCACAGGTTATGGGATGTAATAGGAACATCCCATTTCTACATGGGGGTTGGCCCACGTTCTGCTGGTCCTGGACACTTCCTGATTGCAGCACCATGTCTTGTCAGATATCATCAGTGGGTGAATGCCAAGCCTCTACTAACCCTCTTTCCCAGTTCCTGTCTGATCACGTGAAAGAAACTGATACAGATAATCTTGTGAGTTTCCAGCTCAGATTCCTTTAATACCTCTCACGTAAGGTGATCTGTAGTTAAGCCCTTGCGAAATAATAAAGGCTTTCCAAAAGTGCAGGTCTGTGCATTGGTGTGATATGGCTAATGTATTTAAATTGTTATTTTCTGTAGTGGATTTTGATGTTTGAATGCAGTTAAATACGTATATTAAACAAAATTCAGCAGTCCAGCATACACACTGAAACAGTGATATAAATTAACTACATGTCTATTACTGAAAGTTATTTGGATTTCAAATTGCTTTTAGTTTTCTAGACTATAGAATCTTTTAATTCATTGCAACACCATTTACTCCAAAATAGCAATGTTCTCTTCAACTTTTCATTTTCAGAGATGATTCCTTCTTCAGAACAAGAATTTCCTTCTGAAAATTAAGGTGGTGGTTGTGGTAGTTGGGAAATGTGCCACTTACAGGGTCAAAGCATATTTTCTGAGTGTTATATAGACAAACGTGCATCAGACGCACATGATCACATCTGTTTTCAATAGCAGAAATTTTCAAAATTTCTGTTTTCAGTGTATCACAAAGACCACATCCCAGAACCTTTACATTATTTTCATACGTTGTGTCATAATGTACTGGTTTTATCTATCAGAGCACAACAAAAGGAGCTTGCACATGGGAACTGCTTGCTAGGTTTCCAAGTTTCTTCTCCTTTTGATACTGCTTGTAGTCTTTTATTTCTGCATAATATGATTTTGAGTGCCATTGTATTAGAATTCACTGTAACCTCTGGATTTCACCAGTAAATTGAAACCCATTTATTTTCACCAATGAAAATAATGTTCTGAATATAAGGCTCCAGAAAGTCTGTATTTAAATCTTAATTTGGTATATTACTATTACTACTATTTATTTGCTTCAAATATTTTTGTGTTATTTTATTAGATACTGTAGTAACTTGTGAAGTATAAAAACAATTGTGGTTTTCATGGATGACAAATTCATCACATTTGCTTCATTCTCATATTTCAACATGGTTTGTAATATAAATATGATTTCTAATATAATGTTTGAACGTGGTTTCTAATATGTCTTGAAGATTTGAGATCTGTCTTGCAGCTAATGCTCTGCAGATTCCCCCCTTCCCCTTTCTTTCTGATATATATATTAGTAAGATTATATATATATATACATACACATATATATATTTAATATATATATATTCTGAAATATATTTCTGATCCAAAATAGCTGAAACATTTCTCCTTTAAATAGGTTCTAGTAATGGTTCTTCTTGAATTTTCTGTGCATATTCTGTCTGTGAATCACTAGTGATGTAGCACAGTAGGTTGTAGAATTTATTTAAGAAAATGTTTCCCTCTAAGCTGTAGCATTATCAACCTTATCCAGAAAAGAAGTATAAATCTCCGTAATGTAAAGAAACAAAATGGAAAGAAACTTTGGCCTAAAAAACCACCAAATAACTATAAATAACTATCTTTTTTACTTAAATGCTTAAAGAAGAGAAAGGTGGGATGTTGCTTTGAAAAGTTTTCAATAATTTTTGAGGACCAAAGAGATTCATCAGCTATATGTTAATAAAAATGAAAAATTACATCAATTTCTTACGTGTTGAATCTCAGCTAAGCTTTTTATTTCCAGTTATTTTTTTTTTTTCCTAAACTGAACATGGATATTTATGACTGGTATACAAATGATTCAAAACTTTATGGATGCTCTCATGTATCATGAGAGAAGGAGAGGTCAGCACCATCAGCGATGACACTAGAGCATTCTTCCACTGAGAAAAAAATTGATAAGATATTGCTACTGATGTAACCTACTAGAGAATTAACCTATTATGCAAAACTTCCAATAGTGAATTTAGAAAACATAATCAGCACTTTCTAAGGCATTCATTATTCCCAGATTAAATGAAAGTGTGTTTATTCATACTCTACTATCATAACATAATTTTCAAAATAGATTTAGAATATTCACATCTTCTACCTTTCTGTCAAAGATAGTTTTACACCAGATTAACTTGCAATGATCTGAACACACTTCCTTATTTCAATAAGATTAGCAGTGCTTTGTTGCAAATAAACCTATGAAGCCAAAGCTCATTATAGTCCTTGATAAAATTTGTCTGTGCTGGGAAGGATGGAACTTGGCTTTTTCTTGTATGGCAGTATCAATTACCAGTGCCATTCAGGAAGGAAAGGACACAGAATTATATGAAGGTTATTAGACTAGAACCTGAGCAAGTTTTCTGCTATTTTCCAGACCTCTTAAAATAAGCATCATTCATTTCAAAGAATGCAAAAATGACAACTCCTCACTCTGAGTAAACAGTTTCTTCCTAATATCTTGTCTAAACCTACATACTTTCAGTTTAAAACCATTGCCCTTTGTCCTGTCACTGTCTGTCTGTATAAAAAGTCTCCTTCCTTTTTATAAGCCCCTTTTAGGTACTGGAAGACTGCAATGAGATCTCCCCAGAGGCTTGTCCTCTCCATACTGAACAGCCCCAGCTCTCTCAGCCTGACTGCATAGGAGACGCTCCCTCTGATCAGCTCCGTGGCCCTCCTCTGGACCTGCTCTAACAGGTCCATGTCTTTCTTGTGCTGAGGACCTCAGAGCTGGATGCAGTATTTCAGGTGGGGTCTCACAAGGGCAGAGTAAAGGGAGACAGTCACCTACAGCAACCTGCTGGCCACTCCTCTTTTGCTTGAGCCCAGGATGCAGTTGGCTTTCTGGGCTGCAAGTGCACACTTAGGCTCATGTCCAGCTTTTCATCCGTGAGAATCCCCAAGTCCTTCTCTGCAAGGTTGTTCTCAATTAGCTCATCTGCCAGTCTGGATTCATGTCTGAGATTGCCCCAATCTCTGTGTAGCACCTTGCACTTGGACTTGTTGAACTTCATGTGGTCCTTGTGGGCCCACAAGTTAGTCCATGTCCCTCTGGATGTCATCCCATCCTTCTGTTTTATCCCCTGCACCACTCAGCTTTGTGTCATATGCAAGCCTGCTGAGAGTGCACTTGATCTCAGTAGGTCATTAATGAAGATATTGAAGAGCATCAGTCCCAAGAGAGAGCCCTGAGGGACACCAGTCGTCACTGGACACAGAGCCATCTGGACACAGAGACATTGACCACAACTCTCTGGTTGTGTCCATCTTGCCAGTTTCTTATGCACATAATAGTCCGCTCTTCAAATCCATGTCTCTCTCGCTTGTAAATAAAAATTTAATGTGGGACCATGGTGAAGGCTTTACTTAAGTCCAGATAGATGACATCTTGTGTTGTCTACATCTCTTGTCTACTGCTGCCGTCTCTTTCTCATAGAAGGCCACCAGGTTGGTCAGGCATGATTTGCCCTCAGTAAGGCCATGCTGGCTGTCTCTGGTGACCTCTGTCTTCTATGTGCCTTAGCATATCTTTAGAAGGATCTACTCCATGATCTTCCCAGGCACAAAGGTGAGGCTCACAAGTCTGCAGTCCCTCAAATAACCCTTTCTCTCCTTTTTAAAAATGGGAGTGATGTTTCCTTTTTTCTAGTCACTGGACACTGTGCCTGACCAACATGACTTTTCAATCATGATGGAGAGTGGCCATGGCAATGCCATCAAGTCTGTTCTCTCAGGACCCTGGGACCCATGTCATCACGTCCCACATGTGGCTATTCAGCTTTATCAAGTGATCCCAATCCTGCTCTTCAGTAATAGTGGGATGGACTTCACCCCCTTCACACCCACCTAGAGGGTCAGGGACTTGTAAGGTGTGGGAAGCCTGACTGCTGGTGAAGACTGAGGCAAAGAACTCATTGAGTGGCTCAGCCCTCTGCATATCAGTCACCACCAGGTCACCGTTCTTCCTTATCAGGGGCGGTACACTCTCTGCACTGTGGATTTCTTTCTTACTCCTCAGTTTCAGGAGCAGATCCTTGCTCAGCTGTGCATGTTTCCAGCCTGCCTTTCTCAACTTCCTATATAAGAGAATAGAGAGCTCTTGCACTCTAAGAAAAGCAACCTTAAGGAGTTGTCAGCTCTTGTCAGCCACTCTGTCCTTGGGGACAGTTACTCAGGGGGTCTCATTCACCAACTGCTTAAAGAGCTGGAAGTTTGCTTTTCTAAATTTCAGAGTTTCAAGTTTGCCTCTTGCTGGGCTCAGGCTCCTTGAGATCACAAACTTACCAGGACATGGTTGCTACAGCCCAGGCTTCCACCAGTCTTAATTCCTTTGTGTGAGCTTATCCACATTGGTGAGCACCAGGTCAAGTAGCACCTCACTTCTGGCTGGTTTGTCTAATACCTGGACCAGGAATACACTCCAGGAGTCTCCTGAATTCCTTGCAGCCTGCTGTATTGCTTTCCCAGCAGACATCCAGGTGGTTGAAACCCCCCATCGGGATGAGAGCTTATGAGTGTGATGCTTCCTGTGTCTGCAGCTAGAAACCTCATCACCAGCCTTCCCCTGGTCAGGCATCCATAGAAGAATCCAGCTGAAAAGTGTCCTTTGTTGGTCCTGGCCTTCATTTTCACCCACAGGCCCTTAACCTGTACGCAGCTGTTACTCAGAGGCAGCTCTTCACAACCTATCCATTCCTTAACATAAACAGCAATAGCTCTGCCCCTCCTTCCCAGCCTATCCTTCAAAAAAGCTTGTGGCCCTCACTGGCAGTGTTCCAGTTCTGTAACTCATCCCACCATGTTTCTGTGAGAGCAATTAGGTCATAGATTTCTAATTGCGCCAGGTTTTCCAACTCCTCCTGCTTGTTACCCACACTGCATGCATTGGTGTAAATTCATCAACAGCTACATAAAAGGAAAGCAACTACATGTAATTAAAATCAGTCAGTTACACTGTGAGCTGATAACTGCCAGAAATGGGGGGAAAAAGCCAAAAAAACCCACAAGCAATGAAATCTACTAAACCGAGGATCTAGATATAGGGTGTAGGAGGCTATCTTTTTGAGAATTTTTATCCTATTACCTTTCCCTGCCTAGCCATTACCTAAAATAATTTCAAAAGATGACATTGAAAGATGTCACCTTTAAAGATAATAGCCAGCACTTAATGAAGTAAGATTTTTATACGCTTATTTAGAAATCTGACTGCAGAGTCTAAAGAAAATGTTAATGACAACAATTTTGTGTTAATCCTTCCAATGTAATCTTATCCTTTCAATTTATAGACTAGGTTAAATATATATCTTTCTTCCTAGGATTTATATGATTCTATGGAACCCATTTTGATAAGAAATATAATACTAGATATAAATAATCTCAGCATGCAGTACATTTCTAATTCACAATATTAAAATGAACAAATATGAAAGACTGCCCCAAATTAATTTTTATTTCCAGCTCCCTATGTAATAAACTACCAGAAAGCAGGTTGTGTAAATATTCTGCATGAGAATAAAATTGAATTATGTACAAGTGTTGTGAAACAGACTAAATGGAAACCTAAGTTTTACAAACTTTATGTATTCAACATTGAATACAGAGATCCACAAGCAGCAACCAAATTTGTTACAGACTCAGGTAAAATATAGGTCAATTTTATGCAGATAGTTTTTCCAGGCATCAAGTAAAAACTATTAAGCTACACCATCAGATGTCACCAACATAATCAGGAATTTCTGCACACTGCTTGTTAGCTGTTAGACATGGGAGCAGTGCTGGTGGCTGGGCCACACAGATCCATGCTCCACATCCTAGCACCTGGAAACTCTAGAATGATTGTTCAGCAGTCCCAAGTTTGTTGTCTCTGCTGCTTTAATGACCAACTTTAATTGGCCAACTTAGGACCCCTTGATTCCATCTAGAAATTTAGAATTTAGAAATTCAAGCCAGAATTGTTGCAAAAAATTCAAGCAAAAGATTGTCAGAATTTATGCATTTCTTGAAAAAAATTACACACACACAAGCATAAAACTGTAAAAAAATAAATTGATGAAATCTAGAAGATACAGAAACTTAATATTCTGATAAAGCTTCATTCAGAATTTTTCAACCAGGTGAATAACACCAGCGCTACCCTGAAATGCTATAGAGAATTTCTGCTTAAGGCAACGGGAGAATGTATATTCTCCCTTATGAATACTGAATGGTCAGCATTTAAAGAGAATTTCTAAGTAACTGATACTTTTCCATGATTTCAAATTCTAAGACTATCTAATATATTTATTTTGTAGCAATATAGAAAATATTCCTCCTGTATGAATCTTTAGTTCCATCTAAGTCTGCATAGAGACTAAAAAATTTATATTGTTCCCATTCATTCTATAAAATGCCATAGGAAGCAGTTTTTGCCATAAGTTGTATATGATGTCATCTTGCTGGATTTGTTCAGTTAAATGACTAATATTAATGGGCACCAAATATTTTGTCTTATCTTTTATGGTCATTTAATAGCCCCATGAATCTGTTTGGGTGATACTGCAAATTGTTTGCTGCATTCAAGATTTGTTTGGTGGCAAAAAAAAAAAGGCTTATTCACTCAAGATTGAGAATTTTTTATATTAATTTATTCTCCTCTGATCTGATCACAAGAGCTTTTATTCTACCTAAAATCCAAACCAGATTTCTGCACTTTGTGTTTAATATTCCTCTTAGTGTTTGACGTAGCAATAGCATCAGCCACTAAGATCGTCTCCTATATAAAAACATACACATACAACATTATTTCTTTCATGATTTTAACAAGAGTGACTTACCCAGGAGTAATGAGGTAAATTGCGCTGGCACTACAAAGACCCTTTTTTACTGCAGTTGCAGTAATGATCTAAACCGCAGAGCTGATAAAAACCTGGACCATCTGTTTCCTGCTAAAGCAACTTTAACACTTTTGTATTGCACAATCTCTACTAAATTCTTTGATTGGCAATCTGGATAACAATAACTTACACTACTACAGGAAAAACAATGTTTTATAACCCATTTATATTCCCACTTCACCTATTTGTACTGATGTCATCTGAGTAACTATCGTAAAACTTCTATAACAGATGGACTAAATGATAAGTTGGCTTCTAGTGGTGGATCACATTTTCTGTGCTCTGGTCAGGGTGACTAGCACTTACTGCAGGATTGATTTGTCATTCAATTAGCACTGCAGTTTAACCTGAGTTTCATTTTTGGAATTAGAGACAGACAAACCTAAAAGGAAAAGAAAAGGTTCTTACTTAGGATTTGATACTTCTAGTTAGTCTGCAAGTGTCTTTTTTTTTTTTTTTCCTCTTTCTCTTCTACCATTTGCACTAGAATTGTGTGCAAGAGTATTATTTGACAAGGTAAAGAAGAGACAGGATGACTTCTATGTATTTCTGTAAGAATAAGGATGAATCAAGCCTGAAAGTATAATGCATTTCTACTTCTGGATTCTTCTTCTCATATATATTTACAGTCATGTGTTTTTATAACAATACTAGCTAGAAATGGAACTTGATTTTCCAATTCTAGTTGGAAAAGAAATCGATGTTCTAACTCTCTTGCCATGGGCAGGGACACCTTTCACTATACCAGGTTGCTCAAAGCCAACCCAATCCAACCTAGCCTTTAAGGTCCCTTCCAGCTCAAACTGTTCTGAGATTCCACCAGGAATATTTTAAATATATTGTGTTAAACTAATTTGTAGCTGACACTATTTAATATTCCAACTACAGAACAAAGATGTGATTTAGCAAATCACACTTGATTAAATTAATTGTTTCTATAATCAAATGAACAGTTATGCAGATGGAAGGGAAAGTAAATGATGTAACTTATCTTGATTTTAACAAAGCTTTTAGATCTTGGTAGCCAAAAAAGTACATATGGACTGGATTAGTGAACTGCAAAATTAGTGGAAAAAGTGGAAAGTTGGCAAAACTATCAGCAGCACCAGAACAGTTAAGGGGGAAACTTAAGAGAAGCAACACTGATAAACAATCTCATATAACTAAGCAGTATATCCACAGGGCATTAAAATCAATCAATCTCAAACTTTTTGTCTAGTAGCCAATACACTGAAAATCTGAAAATCTAAAAATCTAATATGCTGCTATTATTCACATAGACAGAATGATGTGTCAGTAATAAACAGGACTGTCCGAACAGTGTGAGGAGATTCTGCACTTGCTCTTTCATTAGATCTAGATTGTGCTAATGTACTTTCAGAGTTATGCAGGGAAACTATTAATTTGGACCCTTCTATGTTAGCGGTTTAAATCTATGTAAATAAGTGTCTGAATGTTTATAAAGTAGTGGCATATACTTCTGAAAGGAAAATACAAATTAAAATTGTCATTGATGAAAAAAACCCCCTTTTTCAAATGTACAGCATATAAAAATAATACTTTGATTTTAATGGGATAGTAGAGGCCACCTTACCTCGTTGAATTTTACATCCTGTTAGTGTGATTAATATTCTTAAGCGAATAAGAATGTTCAGAATTGTGAATGTTCAGAAAAATTAAACAATAGATCATCAAGGATGCTGATGGAGGAAGTCTGCAAAGAACTCAGACAGAGGTTCATAAACTTGAAAAATTTCAATGGCCTGCAAGTGACAGCCAACACTTCCTAGTTTTTAAATGTAATCCTTTCATATCATGGTTTAAATGTAAGCAGAGAAAGGGTCAACCACAGTACAGAAAAATAATTATATCAAATACACATCATATAATCACTTAGCAAATAACACTTAGTATTTTTTAATTACTTGCTGTCTAGGCACAGCATAACACTCTAATTGCAAATTATTCCCATTTAAATAAGATTTTATTTTTTAGGGATTTTAGGTGTATAGTTTTCAATGCATCAAGGTAAACATTTCTAATATGGACATGGTCTGTCAAGTTGTCAAAAAGTACAGAAAATGTCAGATATTTCTGTTTCAAAAGTAAGAATCACACAGCATTGCCAAAGAAAGGGTGGTACTACTTCTGTGTAAGACACATTATTTTACTGTGCTTTGTGCATTACTATTTATGACTGCTTAACTGGAAATAGTTCTCCAACATTATTAGGTAATTGCTGCATAAATTGCATATGCTGAAAAACTGTTACAGCAAAATCAGTAAAATAAGAGAAACTCTCGAATCTTAGGGTATCCTTTTTCCTTATATTAAGTTATTCAAAAATTTTAGGATCAAATCATATAATCCTTTTTACTGTTTACTAAAGCAAAATTGACACTGGACATAATAAAATAATTTCTATTAAAACATTTAGGTTAAATTCCCTTCTTTTTGATCTTCCAACATCACTTAAATTTAGAACTTAATTATAGTACTGAATTCTAATATTATAAAAGTGGAAAAATTTGATGGAAGATATTGGAGTAAATTACAGATATCACAGGAAGTTTTAGAATCTGTTCATTAATTCAGTGTAGATTTTTGTAGTGCTTACAGAAAGCATAAGAGCACAGTTCCATAAGTCTACATGAAGGTAACACTGGAGCACTCAAAGAAATACGTCCTATTACAATTATATATTAAAAAAATCACTATTCTGTTATTCAATATTACAAACATCTGTGGGAAAAAATTTCTTTTGCCATAGGGAAATGCAATGTTTCATCAAAAATTGTAAAGTAAATATATTTCAACCAATGCTATAGCTCTGAATCATTTTTAGCTTCTGAAGAAATTTCCTGCTCGTGTTCTGTCTCTGTCAATTATTGACTGAAAAATTCGTATTCCATTGCTTTGCACAGTATACATTTCTTATATACTACTGAAATTGTACAGACTTTTGAATACAATCATGTTCTTTTATACAAAATGACAGATCCCACTTCAGAGATTCCATTTCAGGGTAGAGTGAAACTAAAGCAACACCTCTGAAGAGACACAAATCCACCCCACTTGCACCCTCTGCAGTCTCAGAATCCATTGCTGTTCACAGGGTTACAGAGCACTCTTAATCTCTTCATAAAGGGTTAACCTGAAGTGCATCACTAGCTCTGGGTAGATAGAATGATTTTGATAGAGCAGAATGAAGAGACTTCTTCATCCTAAATCCCATAAAAGAGACTACTGCTCCTTCTGAAGCAGAATTGGAGTCCCGAAACAGTTTTCAGAGTTGCAAATGAGCATTCTAAGTTCACAAAATAGCCTGACAAAAAAAGGAAATTACAGTGTAGTAAGATGGCAGCTTTGAAACCTTACTCCTAGTAGAGAACAGTAAACTGTTTTTCCCTCTTTGCTGTAAAGCTTCTATTAAGTTTCCAATATCTTGGAAAAACTTTAAAATTGTACATCGAGTAAAGAAAGGCATAAACTGCCCACCATAGTGACTGCAATTTCCACGGACTGTAATCAATGGGAATTTTTGTGTGATAGCAGTGGACAAAACCTGTCATCTATCCACAATTCCATATTTTCACTTGAATCAGGGAGCACAACGCACATATCAAGGTCTCTGTCAGACTGTACCAAGTCAGATAGCAGAGAGTGGAAGAGGAATGCGTGAGACCTGGGAGACACCTGTAGCAGCAGCAGCCTGGGCAGCAGTGGCTGCATGCAGCACTGACTTACACAGGCTCAAGATGTGGTCTCACAAAGTCAAATCTGCAGCAGCAGTTGCTATTCTACTTCTTTCTATTTTTTTTTCCCAGACCTTTACCATTGGGAAAATGAACTGAGTTAAAAAAAAAAAATTATATACATACAAAAAAAAAGAAAATAGTCAAATTGCCTGATATTTTATTACTCTTCCTGATTCTGCACCCCAATAAAGCAAAACAAAACAAAATAAAACCCACCAAACAAACAAACAAAACCCAAACAAACAAGAAACAAAGTATTAACATCAGAAGACAGCTAGTCTGCTGTGTTGAAGGAACAGGAATGTGTAGTGGAAGAAAGAAGAGAATATTGGAAAAGGGCTGCTTAAGATTTCCTGTCCTGCCACTGGGGTACAATGCAGAAGCTACATTACTCTTTTCAATAAAATCGAGAGAACAGAGGTTTACAAATGCCTAAGAAGTTATGACTCTGCCAGCTTCAGACTGCAGTCCTGAGAGAAGAGTGACCTGATAAAACAGTCCATGACAGCAGAAAGGCAGTTCTAACAGTGTCCCCATCCCAACTGCAAGTGCTATTGATCCCTTAGGATTTTAGCTTTTATATTTTCATATATTTGTAATCCTGCTATTCTTTAGTGTATAACTCTAAACTCCATATAGAGTGTTAGCTACTGCTTTTCCCATGTTGGTCAGACACAACAATTCCTCTCTAGGCCTGAGAATCAAGGACACCTTACTGTCTCAGGCCCCGAGAAATGTAAACAAGAGTGAGTTGGAGGGGACGGCAAACTAGGAGAATGGGACTGCACTGCCTGAAGCAGTAATTGGAAAATTAACCTCTGATATGCAAATGGACAAAACTTACATCTCTCCGAAAAACCCGTGACTGTGTACATCTTGGGTGTAGTCTCTGCGAGACTCCTGCACTGCCCAAGGTGCACCCTGTGAAGGCCTTTCAATAAATACCTGCCCTTTATCCTTTCACTCTGTCTAGCCTCTGTTCCAGGGCAGCCTCTACAAGGCATCACTATCCAGATCTTATGACAAGCACAATGGACTCCTTACAGTGGTTAAGAGAATGTGAGAGAAGAGTTGAAGCTGTTGTTTTGGTTTTTTTTTTACAGGACTGTGTTCATATATCCAAGCAAATGCTTTAGGAGTAAATAATTGTGATTAGTGCAGTCTCTTCACCTGTATATCTGTTCAAAAACATCTAAGTCTGGATATGCCTTCCCAGCAAATAAAAAAGTATTTTAGCTTTGGGTGTATTTTGTTACTGTGAAAGAAAAGGTGGGTTGGGTTTTAAGATATATTCGGAGACAGTGGTTTTTTGAGTGCCTACAGCTGTTAGCAGCTCATGAACTGAGAGCCACAGCCACTACCAGAATAGACTATATAAAGACAACTCACAAAGCAGGAAGCAAAAATCGAAAGCAATACTACATCAAAAATATCTCATTAAAAATAAAAAAAATTAAAAATCAGAGATCATTTCACATCTGAGGATGCACTACAGTAAGCTTCTCTGTTGATGGAACTAAATAAAATAATGACAAATTCTCACAAAGAAAATTGTGAAATGGAATTATATGTTCCATTGATGTAATCCCAAGAAGTATATGCCATTAGCTCAGATACCTTTTTTGTCATTATTCAGGTAACTGCAAATTTTTCAAGTGATAAACTTTTCCTATGAAAATACTAGTTTATAAGATTACTACAAAATATATTAGAAATGTTCTGACTTCTAGTTTAGAAAGATACCTTCAGAAGTACTGGAATGCATGATCAAACACTTTAAAGCTGCTGTATTACCTCCTTTGAACTTTGTCTCCTACATCCCATGATTGCAGCTTCAGTGCCAGACTACTGAATAGCTCTTAAAAATGGTGAAAAGTTTATTTTTATTTCAGTGGGAAACAAGAAAAGTTTATAAAATTGCAAAATACTTTACTCCAGTTTTCCTCATTTACTGAAATTCCTTTATTTCTCTAGATATTTTCAGTATTTCAAAGGAAATTTCATATTGTATTTCACATGTATTTCCCTGCTTGTAATCACTTCAGCACACTGATTCTATGACTACACAGAAAACAGTTTCCATGGCAGCAGAGATGTGCCCATGACTTGGTGAAGTCTCTATTCAATAAGATTATGTAATAGATCTTTATTCCTGCACTCCTTGCTGACCCCTTCCAAATGCTCTTCTAGTCTTCTGACAACCTCAACTTTCCATTCTTTTACTGTAATTTCATTACTCTTTGTTTTTTCTTGCATTAGACTTAATGCCTGCTAAATGAGGTTGGATAGTCTTAGTCCTGAGGAATCACAAAAGAACATGTTAAGTTACAGTACAGTGTGAAAAACAATACACAAAAATTGAAAAACATAAAATCAAAAATTAATTGGATTGAATTATTTTTCATATAATAAGTCTGGGAGTTAATCAACTTTTGTTTATGTGATGCAACATATGGCTAAGTATTTTCATCTAGTGAGATAAAGTAGCAACGGCACAGGGGAACTTCTGTGACCAACATGATGTGAAATCCAGATAAAAAGCATGAACCTGTTCTTATAAAATTCATGCTGCTTTTTTATAAATTTGGTTTTCCTGGATGTTACTGTAAGTAATCCTCAGAGGACAACTGGTTGTTTGTAACCTGGCAAGAACCAGGTTCACAATAATACAGGCAGCCTGAAGGAGTGACTTTCCTGAGTCCCCAGTCACAGTTCAACTCTATCAGCTGTTCTCCCTGGCAAACTGTGCTTTCTTTTTAATGGGATATTTCAGTCATGTGGTGATGCAAAAATTAAACTCTAATACTAAAATGGTGATGATTACTAAGTTTGGAATCCAGTATTGCTACTATATCTCTGATCTTGTGGCTCTTCCCTGTGTTTACATTCTGACAACTTTGCAGTATCAATGAAGATTTACAGAGATCACATAAAAGTGCTGATCATCTTACCACCACCTTTCCTGCATGACATATGAAAAAACATCAAAAGGAACTATCTGGAAATTAGAAGGCAAAGAAACAAGACAAGGTAATATCGCTTATTAGCCTAGCTGGTACAGTTAAAGGGATAAACTCACACATTGAAACAAACTCACTCTGAAACAAAAGCAAACCCAAACTGAGTACAACTGCTTTGACTCTAACTTAATTGCATTAATTGGCTAGGTAATGTGAGAGATAAGAGTGGTTGAGACCCAGGCAGAGAAGTTATTAACAAAGGAATAACCTTTGGAAAAACAGCAAGAGACAGAAACCCATGGAAAATTAAGGGTCATGTGATAGAGATGTGAGGAAAATGATAATGGGTCATAAACCCAGTACTTTCACTAAGTTCATTCTTTCCATGTTTTTTACTGGTGCTAGCTTTAGTTCCCAGATTTATTTGCTGAAGATATTTTGCAAGTTTCCATTGAGAATTAGGGAGCAGACAAAAGGTCAGGTATAGAACAATCATTTTGGGAAAAATATTTTCCCACTTTTCACTGAGATTTTTCTGTTTATTATTGTCCATATGAATTTGTTTTGAAACATGGAGTATCTGAGTATCTGATCTGATAAACAAAATTTCCCTGTGATAACTGTACCATGTATTTTAAATTCTCTAGCGCATGTGTAAGAATGACACTAATTCTAAAATACATTCAATATTCTCCCTGTACAACGGGAGAACATAATTTTCTTATTGAAAAAATTCATTTTTTTCATTAGAAAATTAAAAAATATTTTGCAATATAACTTTAGCCAACTGAAACTAGAAGTACAACGTGTCATAACCCATAGTCTATAAAGTTAAATTAAGATTTAACCACTGAAAGTACCTGTTATTGTCTCACTTCAGCATTAAGAAGGTGGAGCATATAAAGAGCAAACACTGAGTGATTTGAATAAAGAAGAGTTTTGTTTGATTAGTAATAGACATTGTTTTTGTCTTAACATATTTATGTTGATGAGAACAGCTCTTCCAAAAGAAGATGTGCTTTTAAAAACACAACATAGTGCCTCAAATCGCCCAATTTTCAATGTCCTCGAATCCCAGACATTACCATTTGGGCAAAAAATAAAATTAAAAAACTGTCTTGTGCAACATGCTTAATACACATCAATTTTCCCATAACTAGAAAGGACTTTTCATCATCATGCTCATGCATCCCCATAATGTGCTAATGAAGTACACAGTCAAAAGTGACAAACTATTTCCATTAACAAGATGCTCTCCTAAGATGCTGGAAATTTCACAAGAAAAAATCTGTAGTCCTGTCTTGAGGATGCATACTGTTCTTATTTGGATTGTTGTGTAAGTTATTGAAATAAATATTGCAAATTTTGAGAAAGTAGTTTTTTACATTTTCTAGCAAATACTCTATGTATATCCAAAACAGTAATACTTCATCACAATTTTAAAAAATAATTATCATCATCTAAATCATCAAGCATGAAATTAGCCATCTATGATAAAAAATTAATACTAAACAGGAGTTAGATTTTTGTGCCATTCCATTATCTTTACTGCCTTGGATTGTATACAAAGTAGTAAAACTTTTGTTGTTCTATGTGAATCCTTTTTATTACCTAAATAGCTTTTTGATTTATAAATCTGTCGGTGTAAACAAATAAACCTCTCAAACAATTAAAGTTTGTCACCATATCTAGGTCTTTAATCTTTCTGAGACAGAGAGGCTGACTGAATCCTTTGCAAAAGATAACAGTCATTTCCTAAATGCTGAAGTTCCCAGTCCAGAACAAATTTTTGGTTCCACTCATGTCAAGCATTCCTATAGCTTGTTTCCAGACAATCAATCATAAAATCTCTATCAGGTCTATCCAGATGGCATTGATCTATTGATATATTAATCTTTATTGTTTATTAAATTTTATTTCTATTGATCACATTCAGAAGACGTGTTTATTGACTCAGATGGAATATAACAGATTATTTCTCAAAGGATCAAGAAAAATCCTATTGCTGAGTCTGAGCAGATCAGTTTATACATTTTTGTTACACATTATACATGTGAAATTATATCTAAAGTTGTGATACTCCACACTCTAGCGTGTTTAATTCACCTGCTGTTTCTCATAATCTCCCATAATTCTTAACTGATGTGACACTGAAATCATCATCTACTGACTAATTATTCTGTAGCAAAAGTGCATGAAAGAAAGTAGCTAGAGACAAATGTCTCTGTTAACAGCTAGATTCTAAACAACAGTGGGTTTGATTAAATAACAGTAATTAAATGTTAAAAATCACCATGTAGATTATTGGGACAGAGAGAACAGTTATTTAAGTTTTAAATGAAAATTGGAACTTTATTTGGATGTATCATCATTTTTCCTATGCAATTAAAAAAATAAATAGAGCACTTCAAGTAATAAATGTAATTCTAGCTAATATTTTAGTTCTACACATCTTTTCCTAAACTGTGCATTACAAGGTGCTTTGTTGAACTCAATTTTCAGTAGTGAGAATAACTTTCATTAATATTTTCTACCCTTCAAATGAAGAAAATAAAAATAGATCAGGAATAAATTATGACAGATTAAATAACATATCTTTAACAGCAAAATTCTACAACAACTAGTGTTTCAGGCATTCTCTGCTGAGCCTTAGATTTTGTTTAAACCTATGATCATCAGATATTTGCTGAAAGGCAAAACACACACCTGATCTGAGCTGTCAACCTCCATGCCCATAGTCCCTGTTCACTGAAATGTCAGAAATCTTTTGACCTCATACAGAATGCCAGGGGTCAGCTTGCACAAGCAGCATGAAATCAGATGTGCCATATTGTTCAGCATCTGTTCCTAACTTCACACCAGTGTTTCCCTGGAAGACACAGGGCTGTCAGCATCAATAATTCTGTGCTAATCCATCAACTTTTACCTATATTTTGTCTCACCAATTAGACTCCTTAGAGCTTATTTAGCTACCTATACCCAGCTAATGAGCCTCAGATCAACAACCAGAAACTCCCAACACAATTTGCATTGAAGAGATGTTCTTTTCATGTTCTTTTCCTTTCTCTCTCTTTCCTTCCTTTTCTTCCTTCTTCTACTCTCACTTTCAAGACTTGGCCTGTATTGCTCACCCTTAGTATGAGCCTGAAACCACTTCTTCCTAAAGGCCTTTCTCTCCTGGTACTGTAATTTTTACAGTATCATTATAGAGTTCAGAGACTGTTTTATTGTAAGTAATAAATATTTCTAAGAGAATTTCAGCATCCAGCAATTGTGTTTATTTAATGTCACTAGCACATCACAAAAGATCATAATCATTAGAGGCCAAAAGCATTTCTAAATTAATATAAAATTTATAGCCCTCCATTAATTGAACAAAGTAATAGACAACTAATAAGTACCTACTAGATATTTCAAGCACTTTTAACATACTTAAATATTTCAAGATACGTTTAAACCTATAAATCATATAAAAATGAATGTGCTATGTACTTTGTGCCTCTCTGCTAACACACACATGCTGCATCTGTAGTGGCACTGTTAAAACTCACACCTGCATAAATAACACCTTGCTGGTATTGCTAAATATGCTAGAATTTATCTTCCACTGATGTGAAAGGTAATCATAATTTTTAAGAATAGATTTATAGTTCCTCTAGCAAAGATTTTCAGAGAAAATAAACCAAGTGCCTATTTCCACTGAAAGGTGATAAAGTATATTCAGTATAGTTCCACATGAATAAAATGCCAGAATCACTCTAAGAACCTAGTTTTAGGTATATTTCAGAGTACATGTCTTTCCTTGTAAAATTTGCGTAGTTCTGCATTAGGCAATTAAAAAACAAGGAGTAGATTTGTTGGTTTTACCCTGATTTTTATGTCTTTTTTTTTCCTCTTTTCTTACTTTTTTATGTTGTTTCCTTTATCTACAATTTTTTCTTAACTCTAACTTCCTTTTTCTTTCCTTTCCAAAACTATATATTAAAAAAACCTAGTTTCCATAATTATGCTGATTATGATCAGAAAAGCTTTTCTTAATAACAATGTTTATTTAAATATAGTGCATTACTAGCAAGAATGACCAAATCCAGGAAATATAAAAAAAAAATTAGACGCTTGTACCAGTACTCCAGCTGGGGTTTCACAAGGGTGGAGCAGTGGGGGTGAATCACCTCCCTCAAACTGCTGGCCTTGTGTCTTTTTATGCAGCTCAGGATACAGTTGGCTCTCTGAGCTGTACCCTCATGAGTCATGTCAAACTTCTCATTCACCAAAATGCCCACATCCTTCTCAGGACTGCTCTCACTCAAGTTGCTTTTCCAACAGCCTTCATTTAGAAGTAGTAAGTCATTAATATTCACAGCTAGGCAACTGCAAAGAGTGCTAAAACTCAAACTCTGATTTTCAGAGTCCTTGTCCAATGATTTATTCAGAAGACTAGAATACTTCTTTGCAATATATCATATCTGCTAGTGCTATCACCATTTTTGTTTTAGTGACCTAAAAATTATGTATTATTTTTCGTTTTTAAAACTTATTGCTGCCTGCGGCTAATACATCTATTAGCTAAGAAACCTGTTTTATATGAAACATTAATGGCTTTTCTTCTTTATTTCAATTTTTCCATCTCATAATCCTTTTTTAATCTCATAATTTTACCATATTTGGTTAGGCCTTTCTTCTGCCTCCTATTTCTTCTTCCCTTGCCTATACATCCTTTCCTGTACACCTTTAAGGTTTCACTTTGCAGCATGAGGAAATTCAAATATATACAACCAATTCCTAAGTACAGCGATATGAATAATTCCACTCACATAAAATTATGGCAGTTGAAGCATTTCATTTCTTGCAATTTCTGTCCTCATGCTCATCACTGCAATATGACTACATTAAAATAACATCCAATATCAGTTACATGGTGATAACCACATGGGGTGATTTGATAACCACAAGTGATAGTGATGAAGACAATGGATTGGGGAAAAATAGGAACAGAGTTAATACTTGGTCCAGTGGAGGGGCACCAAGCTGATCAGAGGGATGGAATACCTCTCCTACAAGGAAAGGCTGAGAGAATTGGGATTGTTCAGCCTGGAAAAGAGAAGGCTTCAGAATGACCTAAGTGCATCCTTCCAGAATCTGAAGGGAACTTATAGGAAAGATGGAGAGAGACTATTTACAAGAGTGAGTGGTGAAAGAACAAAGGGAAATGGGTTCAAAGTGAAGGAGAGTAGGTTTAGATTAGATATTAGGGAGAAACTCTTTACTGTGAGGGTTGCGAGGCACTGGAACAGGTTGCCCAGAGAAGCTGTGAATGCTTCATCCCCGCTCATAGCCAGGATGCATGGGGCTTTGAGCAACCTGATCTAGTTGGGTGTGCCCCTGCCCATGGCAGTGGGGTTGGAACTAGATGATCAAGGTCCCCTGCCAACCCAAACTACTCTATGATTCTATGACGATTCTAGGATTCACTTATAAAAGAGAAAAAAGGAAACATAGTTTTTTATTATGTCGTTACCTGAAGATTCATGAAGTTTTGCTGACTTGTGTACCTTTAGGAATTTTATAGATCTCATATGCTTTTATACTGGCATATAGATTTGTTTTTCTTTCCAAGGAAATCTAATGAAAAACAGGAGACTGTTGGAGAACTCAGTATAAAGACAATTTTTGTCAAATAACAAAAAAAGACACTGAAAATATGCAAGGCTTTTCTGCTTTCACTTTACATTAAATTTAAATTGGAAGGGTTGTTTTGCCTCTTAAACTGAGTGTTTTTTATCTTCTAGGTAGTTTTGGAAAATTACCACCTCAGGTATCAGTAATGCTGCCACCATACCTCTAACCTGCTGTGTGCTGATCAGAGATAACGGCCTTTTTCATTTCCTTCATCTGATAGTCAAATATGAACTGCCATTCTATTAAAAAATTATTGGAGGTGCACTTTTCTTCAAATATTGTTAGTTTCAAAACTAACTATGGAAAATATTCTAGCATTCTGTGATGATACTCCATTTCAAAGAGATTAATAATCCCCAATCACATGGACGAAGTCAATAAAAATAATTATTATATGATCTTTCTCTAGCTAGATCCTAAAGTATATTCAAATCGGAATATATGGACAACTTCCTGGCAATCCTGGCTTGTACATTGACTTGATCAAGGTCAGAGGGGCAACGACAGATGAATACTAAAATGCAGGCAGCACAAGAAAGGCTGTGTATGACTCGCATGTGTACCTGCACACTCATGTATGCTTCATAGGCACATACGGAAGTAAGTGTGTATGAAACACACCAGGCATACCCCAGAATGGAATAGACCCATAATGAGTTCTAGGAAGACAGAGATAGCTGAAACATGCTTTTGCTTCTCTAAATTGTTGTCATAATTAGCAATTAAGAAATTAAAAGAAAGTAAATCTACGTGATCTCAGCTACCCATATCTTCCTTGTAGATTTTGCAGAGGGACAGAGAGACATCAGAGAATAAGCACAGAAAGTAATCTAGGTACATGGATTATTTTTTCAGTAATTTGAAGGGAGTTTCATCCATTCTAGTAAACTGAAAAAAATCTTTATAAAAGAACATCTATAACATTTTGTTTGATAAATTTATACAAGTGTAACACTGTGTTGCCTAAGGCATTATCTGAAGCCAAGGGCAAAAACTGAAACAAGTGATCAATATTTTCTATTCAAGACATTCTGATGGGTATTTTTTCAGAATTTATACAACCAATACAAACATAGTTAAATTTGCAAATGTGAAGAACAAAAACTCTTTGAAATTCTAACTTAGAAAATATTTAGGATAATCATAAACTGTTATTCCAATAGCTTGCATAGATCTTTTTACCATCTCTTCAGAATTCATCTTAAACTGTTCACAAAATTATATGAAAGCAGACATTTCTCGGAAATAATTTACTTAACTAAGTCATGCTTTTATGAGAGAGAGCAATAATTTACAGATCCAAATCCAGAATTTAGTTTGACAGTGCTACAACGCTGCTACTCAGCCTTATATCCTGCTACTCATTTTCTTATCCATTTATAGGAGGATGTAAAGATTTTAAATAATTTCGAATTTCCTGGGATTAGGACTAAACCACTTAGTTCTATTGATTAAATGTGATCCTTAAATTCCTAGTTTGACTGCACACTGTGATGCATTGAAACACACAATACAAATCACTGGTTTATCAGTATAATGTATAAACTGAGAATCATGTCCTCAGCCCTGCTTTCATAAAACCATAAAAATGGCCATTCTGGGTGAGACCAAAAGTCAACCCCAATATCTCATTTCCAATAGCATCAGACACACAAATATTAAAATAGGATAGTCAGGTATAGGATTTTTTTTTTTTTGGTACATTTTCCTTCCATGTATTTACCCATTCAATTCTCAAACTTCCATCAATTTTTCAACATCCACATCATGTGGTGAAGTTCTCCACAGATTAACTACATATGATGCTGTCGGAGTAATGCTTTTCCCCAACTTTTCACAACTCCTCTCCATCCACGTGGCTACCCACCACAGAATGTTCCTTCTGTGGCCTGAACTGCTGTCTCTTCTCTGTAGCTCATGTTCAGCTGGCTTCCCCACTATATGGACACCTTTTCCTGACTGCCTTATTTTCCTGGACTTGCCCTGGAACTGATGCTTCTAATCATCACTAAATGAAAAGGAAAGTGAAAGATCTGTGTGCCTCACAAATGCCTCTAACGTACAATTCCTGATCTTCACTATCCTGCCCAGCCACAGAAGTTCTTTGTCTGTATACTTTACTGCTCCCACCTTTGTGAGACTCAATACTCCAGCACCACGCATGGAGGTTTTAGAGCCTGTGTGAGCACACTGCTCTTCAACACCCTTTATGGCAGAGTATTTGTTTATTTAGCAGTTGTTTCCCTGAGTGCACCCAGCACACCATGCATATGTACAACACACAACAAATACTGTGCTCGATAAGGAAATATTTCACATAGAATGTATCTGGAGGGTGTCTTACAACACCAACAGGCATAAAGCTGTGCAGGATGGTATTTTTCAAATACATGCTGTCAAGGTTGACTTCCAATTACTTTTGAAAACCCAGCCATTAACTGCTAACCTGACACTTGAATCTTTTGAATTGCATGCATAAATACAATATCAAGTGTTAAAGCACACCAAAAAACCACACAGAAGTGTAAAAAACTTTATAGAAATACTTCTAATCACATTCAACAGAGTGTACTACCAGGTAGTGAGAGGTTTTAATGCCCAGAAAACTAAAAGTTGTCAGGTAAGATTTTGGAAATGTTCTCCATAATACAGAAAGATTACTTGCTGTAAAATAATTATTCAGGAATATCATTTTGTGTGTGTATAAATTTATACACTGTAAGCTTATTGAATATTCAGTGATACTCTACTAATAAATTTCAGTTACTAGAAGAGTATTGTAAAATATTTATATGACTGGACTAGTTAGATGGACTCCTGAGATCTTCTGTCAACAAATAGTAGTAGTCTGCAGAATATTTCAGCTGAGCTTATACCTTTGAGAACCTGTGATTATACTGTATCCTATTGTAAAATCTATACTTATTTTCATTTTGATTAAAGCAGTGGTTTAAGTGTATTCAGAATTTTTAAGAATGTTTAAGAATTATCGGGTGTTTTATTATACTTTTACTTTACATATGACTCAGGTTTCACCTGAATCTTAGGGTATCTGAAGTAATTTTATTCACACACACAGTGAATCCAAAATCCATTCATATTTCCCTTCAGACTATAAAAACTATTTTTTTAGTTGTACAGTAATAAATGCCCTTATCTGCCATTGAATTTTATTTTCTTGAAAATAAATGTGTTAACCTTCAGCAAGCTCCAGGTTACAGCTTTATTAAATCTTAGAACAGAAGTATAAGAGTCCTTTGACAGTTAGACAAAAGCTCAGATAACAATTCATAACAGGATATTTATTTTTCCACAGTTCATATTAAGAACTGCAGACCAGAACCCTCCTGCTTAATATCAAAGGTTACGTGAGAGTTTATAGCAAGCATATTCCCCCAAAGTTTTATATCTGCCAGAGACTTTGTGTTGCCAAACTCTTTGCTCTTTTTCCCTGTCCATCAGGTCCTGCTTAGGTACCACAAAAGAGTGTGACCTTTTTGCAATCACAGCAAAAGGACTTCCATAGTAGCATCCTGTAGGTAGGATTTAATTTAAATCACTTTGCAAATAATTTATGAAATTTATAAGTAAGAGCAAGATAAAGTAGAACTAAGCTTAAAAATCAACACTCTCCCTTTATAGTTAGCATTTTAATTATTGAAGAATCAAAAAAAACCCAGTGAAAACCATCAGGAAATTCAAATGTGAACAGTTTACATCCCTCTTGAGAAAAAATAAGTTTGGATGTTTATATACACATAAGTTTATACCAATCAGTCTGGAGAACAAATCCACAGGCAGATTTATTTTTATTATTAATTGCTGGCATCATATATTTTTATTTTAAATTGACTACTGTAAAAAATGAACACAGTTTTTTAATAGTAATTATCATCTTTCAGTAAATAAATAAAAATGTTAGCGTATGTGACAAAAACTGTTTAAAAGAAGTGTCTTTCATATTGCTTATTCAGCCAATAAAGCTAATATAGATATTTGTCTCCTCTGTTACTTCCGGGTAGCATGACCAGACCCCAAAAGATGACTTATATGAGCTGTATATTTGTGGACACAATGAAGGAAATGAGAAAGCTCCACCTCTGAAAGATGGAAGAATTATTTGAAGATGACCAAGTACATGGTTTTAAATTTTTATCTATCTTTACATCTGCTTTCATCTATATTTACTATTAAAATGACATCTCAACTGAGCAGAGTACGATAGCAATTTTGATTTTCATTTTATAAAAAGAATTGCTTTACATTTTTTGACTTGTGCCATCCCAATATATGAGAAGAAGGACGCGTTAAAATTTGAACTAGTCAAAGTTAATATATATTAATTCCTATTGTACTTTTATTATACTTATTCCAATTTTTGGATTTTGTTGATGTAGACAGAAATCTGTTACCCTCTTGCACATCCTTTTTCTTATAAACCTGAGCCTTGAAGATACTACGGAAAGTAAACACAGTAATTAGAAATTTCGCTTTGGGAAAACATTTTGTGATGTTGCTCTGCTGTATAAATAGATGTCAATGAGGTGAGAGGAAAGGAAGATCTATAATTAAAACAATTGTATAGATTGTGATTTTGCTTCACCAAAATGCAGATTTCATTATTAGAGACATTAAAATATGTATCTGGGTTTTTTGGGGGTTTTATTTTGTAAGATGCAGTAAGTTCAAAACTCTTAAGGTCTTACACAAGGCTGTGCACAATTTGTTGTACTTATCTGAATGTCACAGTAAAGTGGTGAGACTGTGTTATTGTCTGATGGACGCTGATGTGACCGACAGGGTATGCACCATGCTGCCTGAATAGCAAATACAAAATAACAGTATTTTAAAAATAACAAAGCTCTGAAGGACCAGGCTTTTCCAGAAAGAGCAGCCAAATTTATATTACGATTAAGACTTTTAGGACTGTGAATTAACATTGACTTCTATTTTGTGGTATTTCCACTACTTCTACACTGTCTCTGGAAATATTGTTTACAATATGCTTTTATTGGATTTCTTTGTTTTCATTCCTTGATTGTACCTAGCAGTAGTAAAATATGTTTGTCAGGCATAAATAAGATACCCCCATCAGTGTTGTATCTTTTCGGTAAAAGTCTTGAAAATTTTTTCCTTGTTTCCTGTGGGACAGACAAACACCTTATTCACACTTTTTATTTAAAAAAAATTATGTCCTTGCTTCTGCATCAGTGAAACATTTGATTAATCATTTAATCCTGTCTGGGATTCCAACCACACATTTAATATCCTGACTTATAAGAAAGAAGAGGAAATACTCTGCCATGTAAGACATTTATCACTACGTATTCTATCTTATCTTCCTGTTTCATTTTGTATTATAATTCCTAAATGTGCTAGGTCTAATTTAGGCTAGATTTACATAAGTACATTCTGCTCTTGTACACAGACTTGTATTTATTTTAAGATGGAAGATTTGTACAAATAAAAGCAGGATTCCAAGCAGAGAATGTAAATTTTTTATTGCACTCTCTACTCACATAAGTCATCTCAATAATAGAAAGGAAATAAGAATGACACATTTCATTACTCAGACAGACCCTTGGTGCTTTTAAGTAACTAAAGTTTGATCAAGTGCTTTGATGTCTCTCTAATCGCTGCTAAATAAACTTACAAAATATTACTGCTTGGCCTGAACTATAAAATTAACTCACTCTGATTTAGTTTCTCCACTTGAGACAAACATGCTGATGCATTAGCCTTCTTTTCTTTCATGACTTTCTGTTGATTATTTTCATGAACCCTGGCATAAAACATTAATTTTTTTCTCCTTTTTCCCTCTCATTAAAAATGACCGCACATCAAAAACATTCTTCAAATATCTGCTATACAAGCTATGCACTTGGACAAATATAAGTGTCAAAACTATCTTACTAGATAAACCTTTAAGAATTCAAAATTATATTTATATAATATTCTCTTGAAAATCTCATTTTCTACAAACACTAGTGTCATGCTAGAATACACAGAGAAAGGAAACAGAGTCTTTAATGGAAATTAAGTTAATTCCATTTTCATGAAAGCAAATATTTGAAAAAAGTTCTGAGATACTCGTTCCAGCCTATTTACACGGAGAATGATTAAGAATAAGCTATCTAGTAAACACTGTTCACTCAGCTTAAACACATGATTATTTCATTGAAGGTAAACGTCTGCAAATTGAATATAGACATATATACACACACACACCCATGTATATATGTATATACGTATTTTCGTCTAACCTACCACATGAATTTAAGCTGTTGCTGCTCTCTTCTGTACATTCTATAACCATGCTCTGTGTCATTTTTTGAATTTTTTTTTGAAGATCCTTACGAGAGGTTGCACCAGTCACGGTTTAATGCACAACCAGAATCACGCCAGTGAAGGGTAGATGATGAAGCTATCCACATTTTGAAACATGGGGCAAGCTACCTTTGAAATGCTGGTCAGCTCACACGGCATAAAGATACAACTTATATCTGTGTCCCTTAAGCTGATTCTAAGTCAGTCCTGACACCTAATGAAACAAATCTAAAGCAGTGAGACAAGTGAGCAAGAAGTGACCTTGGACTGCAAAATTCCTCTTTATGCTCCCAATGCATGTGTACAAAGTAAACATTTTTTATAGGCAATTTTCCCTGGGAAGTCAAGACCTGGATACTACAGTACAATTTTCCAAAGACACTGTTAAGGTCAGATTGAAATTGCTTAAACAACTGTGTAAATAGATTGTATTTTTCTACAGTTAATTAAATCACATTTTTACAAGACTGTATAGGGTTCAATGTATTTATTTCCTTTTTCTATTGGGAATTTTACTGGTACTCTGCCATTAAATCTGAATTACCAAATATAAAAATGAAAAATTAATTTTATCCCATTCTTTCTTCATCAGAGATCATTTGTAAAAACAAACCCCAAAATGTACAGATGGATGTCTCAGAAATAAAATAAATAATTTAAGATCTCCATTCACCCACACAGAATCAATAATGTAACCTGCACATTAAGCAAGGGAGTTAATGTTTGCTGAGAACTGCTATTAAATTGGATTGTTTTAAACAATACCTTCCTGCTTTTTACCGAAAGATATCTTTCCGTGAGATGCCTAGTACAATAAAATACCTAACAAAATATGTTTAACAGTGGCTTGACTGTTCATGCAACCTATTGCTTTATGTATCACAAACTTGCTATCACATTAGTCGCCTTTCCACTGTGACACAACAGATTTTATATTAATTACAGTACAATCAAGTAAACCTACACTGTACTTGCACTGACACTGATTATCTTCCTCCCCACAAGGACTAGGAAAAGAGGTATACAATACAGGAAGTACACATACAATATGAGATAAAAAAGTGATTTGGAGGAATGGTACTAAAAATACTTAAAATGAGTTTTTCATTGTGCTCAGGACAGCAAATATGTGAAATGCTCAAAAAGAGAGTAAGAATAAATCAGTTCATTCTTACCTACAGCACTGAAAAGGAAAGAGGGCACAAGTTGTACAAAATACTCTCCAGCTCTCTAAAGTTGTGCTTTTACGTGAGTGTTAAAAAATGGGATAAAAAAGTCCAAGCAAAATTAACTCATAGCAAGAATAATACGCTGACATTCTATGAGTAAGTTGTTGAATTGTTCATGGAGCTGACAGGTCCATTCAAGAAGCTGAAATTTCTGATTTCCAGTGCTCCATAAGGATATGAGAACATAGTTATATAAATAAGACTTTGTGCATACATGTATACATGTCCATGTGCACACATCTGGTTTCTAATACTCATTTTAGCTGGCTGAAGATTTTCTAAACATTTCTTCAAATCATTTATAAGTCAGATTTTCAAAAGAATTATAAATCTGTGCAGAAAATATTCCTGAGGAATACACAGCTATTTCTTTGGAATTTTCAGCATAATTTGTTACAAGGTTGATATGTAACGTTTGAGATTAAGAAATAGTAAGACAGACGTCATGTATCTATTAAAAAGAAATATCAGAAATCAGAAGGACTAATAACCTGTGAGTAAAACACTTATCTGGAACATGATCTACAATGGAGGCAATTTGAACCTTGGTCTCTCATATCTTGACTAAATCTCTTAATCATTAAAAATTAATGATATTGCCTGCTCTGGATTGGAATTTTGTCACTACAAAAACCAAACAAAAAGGAAACAAGAGCTTTCTTGCATTCATCCTAAAACAGAACATCATGTTCTTGAAAGCTAAAATATTGATGGATCTAGAGAAATAGTTTTCTACCTAGTTAATAGATTAAATTTTTTAAAAATGAGATAATTTACAGTTTTAAATAAATTATTGCCAATAAATTATTGCCATTGAAGTAAATTAAACCTGCAGATGTGACAGAATATATTTATTAAATATACATCAACTGCTGCTATTCATATTTATTCAAAACCTAATAACAAACTGCTGCCTTTGTCAAATGAAAGAAGTTTTCTGTTTGCCAAATGACAAAATTACTTTTGAGATAAGTACAACAATTACAGAACTTCATAATTTTGAAATGCCAACCTGCTACAAATTGGGCATGTCTCAAAGATTGTCTAAGAAATAGAAAAGACCCTTGCCCTAGTTCAACTTGAAATTGTATTAGTTGGTACAGGAAAATGCTATCTTCATAATATAGCTCAGCAGAACCAACTGAACTGATAACCAAATATTGTTTTGACCATCAAATAAAGACATATGGGTGGCCAAAGAATCTCAGAAACCTAACTGTTCATATCACTGTCATGCTTGTTGAGAAATGGATAATTACTCTTACAGTATAATTTCAGAAATAGATTTTGGTTTTCTTCAGTATGCCAGGGCAGTTTGGTCTATGTCTAGATAAAAGCATTGAACACAGCTGATTTAATTCTCTACCACTAAAAATTTAGGTATCAAAATATAACTTTAATGGAGAAATTGTACTTTTAAAGAAATTAAGAGTGTTGTCTGCATATTGGGTATTAAGATCAGAAGCATGTGTGTGTCCCAACACAGAAAGTTAAATATTTGAAAAATTGCCACATTCTTCCACATCAACCAAAACCCAGGAAAATATATCGTGTTTACTAGTCTCTGTAAGTAATCTTAATATAATATTATAATTCAGATTTAGATTTTTGCAGATCTGAAAATTTCCAATTGTAAAATTGAAACTTGCAAAGAAATATAGAGATAATCTGTAATGATGCAAACAGGGAGGAATTATATGCCTTATTATATATACTGTCACATAACAAAGAAATCATGTTTACTCGGCTTGTGTATATTCAGGAAGACATTCCACCTGCAAACTACCTGCTGTCTGTACAAGGTGAATCCAGAGCTAGGCAGTCAGCAACGAGAGTATGTTCAGCATGAAGCACATGCGTTCTAGACAGGAAATTCAAACAGCTCTTTACACTCTGCTTATGTCCGAAGCTAAAATGCTGTTCCAAGTCCCTGGAGAAATAACTGCTTCTGCCCAGATGATAAGTTGTCTGGCTCCTGATCTTAAAAGTAATTCCCATGGTAGTACTGGTAAGAGGAGTTTAACATGGATCAATACAGGCAACATTGTGCCATGACAGTAGTCAAAACTGACTGTAACACTGCAACTAACTGCAGCGAGAGAAAATATCAGAAGTAGGTGACTGCACTCTTACAGGGGGTCACAAAATGTCTTTTCATATATGAATTCCTAGGGTAAGCAGAATATGAAGACACACAAAACCAGATGTACAACCAAAACCAGTAAAATAACTTGGCTGGCTATGTGGCTGTCACAGGGCACAAAAAGAGATCTAAGAGTTAAAGGTGTTCACACAAGCATTTTTTTCTAACATTACCATTTTTTTAGCTTTAGTAAACTCCACACTTCAATGTAATGTAATAACCAATGGAACAACATATTATTAAATAAGTGTAAAAATCAATGCAAATTGTGGACATATTACAAATTGTATAAATGAACTGTTATTAAATGACTCCCCCACCAAGAGCCGGACCTATGCTTCTGTGCTGATTGCTCCATGTTATTTCACAATGTCACATCACAACAATAGGAGGAATACTCTGAATTTACTTTTTTAAAACTAATTTGAATATGACATCAGAGAATAATGCCAATGAATAGAATAATGACTAGATCTTTAAAAAAAAAAATCTGCTAATTACTTATGCTGTGGTCCATGTAAACATGGGTCGACAAGAATGCAGGCACAGTAAAAAAATATTTCTTTCCTCACAAGTATTTAAAATTCACATATATTACATATGTGAAATAACCAGCATGTACTAAACAGAAAACCATTCCTATTTTACCCCTTGGCTATGGTACCAAGTCATGACTTGAGTGTCACATCCTTCCTGAAATCCCTAGTAGAGTAATTGTACAGACAGAAAAAGAGTAACTAACAGCTTTGAGCTTCATTAAACACGTAAAACATAGACTAAGAGGTAATTACATCCTGATGGAAACTGAAAGACAGATGTTTCGATGGGGTAGCCTCTGAACCATGCCAAGGTTAGTACAAGGAAAGGAAATTATAAGTGTTCCATGAAACTCAAGTCCCCTAAGACTATTATTTTATATACTGACAAAAGTTACAGATTTTAGTTCCTGGCTTGATTTTTCCAAGATATTTTGCAGATCTCCCTTGAAAATCAGACCTTCAATATCCGGCCCAACCACCCACCCAGTACCACCACAACCACCCCTAAACCATATCCCCAAGTGCCACATACCGATGCCCTTTGAACACTTCCAGAGATGATGACTTCACACCTTGCCTGGGCAACTTATTTCGATGCCTAACTACCTTTTCAATGGAAAAAAAAAAAACAAAAACCACAAAAAAACAAAAATCCAAAAATCTAATCTGAACCTTCCCTGTCACGGCTTAAGGCCATTTCTTCTCATGCTTTCATTTGAGACATGGCAGAAGAAAACAACCCTCATATCACTACAACCTCCTTTCAGGCAGTTGGAGAGATCGATGAGGTTCCCCTCTGAGCCTCTTCTTCTCCAGGCTAAACCCCAGCTCCCTCAGCCACTCCTCATAAGACATGTTTTCTAGACCATTTGCCAGTTCTGTTGCCAGTCTCTGGACATGCTCCAACACCTCAATGTCCTTTTAGAAGTGAGGGGCCCAAAACTGAACACAGTACTTGAGGTGTGACCTCACCAGTGACAAGCAGAGGGGAAATCATGTCCCAAGTCCTGCTGGCCACACTATTCTTGATACAGCCCAAGATGCCATCGGCCTTTTTGGCCACATCTTTCTAAAAGGATAACTGAACAGTGAGGTAACAGAGCTTGACTAGATGTTAAAGGACAGTAAGACTAAGGTACCAGTGGGAAAATATGTTTCAAAAATTATTACTACATCTATGATTCCTCCATCTACTATTCCTGCTACACAGATATTAATTACTTTTAGGTTTGCTCATGTGATACATATTATATATCAGGGCAATTATTTGTATCTCGTATTTACCTTTCAAATTTCTTGCCATGTACACCGCAAGAAGAGATTGTGTCCCGAACATTTCTCCGTTTACTGGTTATACTACATAATCTGATAAAAGGAGACTTGCACAGCTTGCCTGTACTACATTTTTACACTACTGCAAATAAACAATTTTTTAAAAAATTACTTCTTTGATAAGCTATTCAAAATTTGTCCTTAAGAAAAATTCATGTCAGTTGCCTGTTGTACTATTAGATGAATGCCTTAGAGAAGACCCTATTTCTACTCTCTGAGTATAAAAAGAGCATGGGATAACCAGCTCAGATTCAGAATGTGACTTTTATGTGTAAGGTCAGTGTATTCAGAAAACTTTTCCAACTAGAAACTTGATCACAGAAAGGCTTTTATTATGCCAAATTGTCAGTCGTTGTAGCTCTACAGTTAAAAATAGAAAGTCAACAGCTAATACAAATTAACAGTGTTGCAATTGTCAGACAGCAATGACAAACCATGATCTGGCTCTGCATGACCCCTTGAAATGTTGCAAATACTACTGTCTTTATAGAAAGCTTAATGCTGGCTTATGCTAAAACAGGAAATACAATTTAAAATAATGTCAAAATGTCAAAGCAGTCCAATTTCAGCAATTATTTTTATCATGGCTATATTCCTCTTTTGAGCAAACACTTGAGGTTTCTAGATGCACTGCTGATTTCCTATCACTGTCCAGTTATATAAATAAAATTTCTCAGGTTATATCTAGCTGTACATATATACATGCACATGGAATAAATACATATATATTTCAAAGCCATTGCCTTTTTAAATACATGAACTTTAGGTTCATAAGCTAAATTATTTTACTCTGAAACACCTGCCCCTAAGAATGTGATTCTTTCAGACTTAATACAAATTTCCCACTCATGCTCAAATGTGCATATGAGGACCTAAACATGAAGATGTTACTCAACTTTTAACACGACAATTTTCTAGAAATCAATTTTTGAATGCATACAGAGATTCCAATGTGAATACTAACTACTCAAAGTAGAAGACTACCTACTATTCCATGAGTCTGCAGAAGTAAATTCATACTCTGTCATATAATTTTAAAAATGTATTTGAATATGATAAATGAAAAGGTGTTTATAAGAGCTGCAACAATGTTTGTTTTCTGCAGTAGATTCCTGCACTGATTTAGTAATTCACCATAAACTTTTAACTTTTCAACAAACTTTGACATGTAGGAAAAAAAAATATTTTGAAATTTCTCTTTTGGTTTTGTTTTAAAAAACTGCATGATCAAATTCAAAAAGATTTAAACTGGATAGTATTATAATAGCTTGTAGTGTGGAAGGTCAAACAATCCGTAGATATGGAAACAGTACTGTCAAATATTCTATTGGAATGCAATCTTCTGCACAGAGAAAAATTCTGTGCTTTTAAAAAATCTGTATTTTAAAATTGTGCAAAACAGTTATGCCTAAATATGTTTCCAGTACAAATGAATAATTATTCTAATAAGCAAAAACATATATCGGTGTCCTATTTTGGAAGCACATTGCACTGAAAAAAATAGAAAAAAAAAAAACAAAAAAACCCAACAAAAAAAAGCCCCCTCTGAAAAAAGGCAACCCTTCAAAAGATTCTCACAAACGTTTCTTTACATGAATATTAAAGTCATACAGTTGTCAAAATATGAATTCAACATATTCATCCACTAGTGGAAAACTCAGAAGAATCAATGTATTTGCACAATATGCCTCACCAGACAACAGTTTCAGGTAACCCAATGCATTACAGATCATCAACAGATATAGAACAATTTTTGACATATATTTTATGCAGGTTTCGCTGGTTATATTTTTATATCCGATAAACTAATGGAAAAGAGAAATGTGCTGTTACACAGGAATTACAAATTTATAACTAACTACATCAGACTATGGATTATGAAGGTTAAAATCCAGAGAGGAAGACTGCACTGATCCTAGCAGAAACACTGCTGTTTTAAACTCTGTAGAGTTCTATCCTTTCTTTTGATATGCGAAAGTCACTCCTCTTCTGCCAGCTAGTACACACTCCTACCACAGTTTCCATTGAACGCAGGATATTCTTTCAAGTGTACATCTGAAATGCTTTGCTGATATTAAAGGTTCCAGCCAGAGAATGACTCATTAAAGCATGTGTCTTTTAGACTCGCCTATCCCTCCTATCAACACCAAAACAGCTGCTCTTAAGTTCTAGGTGAAACACAGTCCAAACTGGCAGTAAACTCTAAAAAAATACAAAGAACAAAAAAAAAATAAACCTATAAAAGGACCCATAAACTGACATGACCAACCCAGTTTCCTCTGGAGAGACATACGATACAGAACAAATAGTAAACTGCTCTTGCTTATTATTCAGTGGTGACAAGAAAACAAAAGACGCTTGGGGCAGTCATCATGACACTTTTGATTGGGCAAACAAAAAAAAAATCTAAGGTCTAGATATAATTTCAGAATATATGATTAACCAAAAAATATCAGAATACATAGGGCACCAGTCCACTCACTGCAGAATAGATATAGAAAGTATAAATATCCGAACTAACATTCAAAGAAGTACATATGATTTTTACTCCAGAATTACAAGATTTCTATATAATGTGGTAAAGGAAAAAAGAAAAAAACCTAGAAGTTAGTACTTGAAGAAATGAGGTACATAAAGTTACTGTAATACTTACCACTGTGAAATTCATAACCTTCAAAATCCATATTGTCATTGCTAAATTAACAATCATGGTAACCAACAGCAGAAGGACAAAGAAGTATAAGCACCTCTTTCGCCATCCATAAATCCCTACTGGGTAAAACTGAGGGTGTTCAGTCCTTGGAAGGCTGTTCTGTTGTGTTGCTAATATATACTGCTCTCGTGTCATCTGGAAAAGAAAGATGTAAGTATAAGTAAGTAAATGAGAGGTCTGTTTTTCACATGTAATACTACATGAAGATTATGTCAGAATGTATAGAAAATCAGTTTCTATGGGCACAGAAGAGATGCATTCATCTAGCATTAACCATATCAGTGTAATTTTTAGTAGGCATCTAGTAAGAATTTGGTGGAATTCATGAATTTAAAGTAAACCTTCGGTTTCTATTTCAAATTGGATTTGCATTTCAAATTTATCAGCAAGAAATGATTAAAAATATAAAAGTAATCTATGCATGTATCTTACACGCTAATTCTTAATATTGTTTTATTGTTCTTTATGAGATCATTCAGGAAAATTTTGTTCTAGAGAAAGACAGTCATGTACTTTTTGTTTTGTACTGGTTTTGGCTGAGGTAAAGGTAATTTTCTTCATATAGTTTGTAGCCAGTACACTCTTTTATACAAACAGAAGAAAAATCTCACCTTTCTAAAATATATCTTTCATAAAAGAAGTTTTCACTCTTTTACATTTAACTCTACTTAGCAAATTAAATTAATAATTGATGCTATTATGCATGCATCGTTATTTTACAAAAAAAAAAAAAAAAAAACAACAAAAAAACCAACCCAAAAAACAATTTTCCCTTTAAGAGACAAATACAATTATCATCTGTTGAATTCCTGTACTAGTTTAAGCTCTTCTCATGCATAAGCAAGCAGTAACTGTTTGCAAACTGCTTAAAGAACTTACTATTAATATTTCTTTAGAACAAAAGTGTTTATGCCATTTAATAAGAAACCGTTTATTTTTTTTTTCCTCTTTAACTTTCTTTTACAGATATTTATATTCATATTCAGCTGTCATATTGCCTTTAGACTGGAAGGTATTACATTTTCTCTGTGACTTAAAAATTAAATTAAAGCAGTCTCATTCTGTTTATGTTAGAGTTCTTTCTGCAATATGCCCATTAGAAATGTTGTTTTAATAGGCTTTGTGCTCAGGAGGAAGAAGAAAACACAAACAAAACAAAACAATCCTAAACAAAAACACAAACTCAACAAACTTAGACACCAGATGAAACAATCAATTTTCACTTAAAAGCTGCCTTTCTCTTCACTAAAAGAAAGCAAAAAATGCAAAAAAATGAGTCACTTGATTCAATGAGAAATAAAAAACATTACATTCATGAAAGAAACGTCGAATTCATAAGATTTTTAAATTGTGAAGCTCAAAAATGTTCATGCAATTATCTGCGCTACTAGATATTTATCCAAATCAACGCTCTTTAGGTTTTACCATTCTTCTAGTGAATGAGATATTAATGGAATAAATTAACTCTCAGTGAATAATTAGAGTCATAAGTCACAGAACACACACCCTTACTATGACAATATATATACATCACTGAAATAAGTCTGAACAGAAATAAAGAATTTAATAAGCAGGTTTTAAATAAGTTAGCAAACAGGCATTTTGTCATTTTTATTTTTTCAATCATGATTCCTTCTCTTTGCCTTCAATTTCAATGAAATACAATGTTTAGTGGTTTATTTATGTACTAAATTTTACGAAAAAAATTTCCCTTAATGACATTTCTCAATCCTCCCAAAATAAAGTATGACCACGTTTTAAGACCTTGCATCATCTTCTTATCATATCCTGGCAGTTTTCATCCTAGTTGTGTGCAAATGCCTTATAAATCCAGAAACTGAGTACACAAATAGGTAAATCAACTTTTTCCTTATAATGAGTTTCTACACATTTATTTAGCCAGCCATCATAACAAAAATGCAATGTATGATTGAATTTTGAGATTTAAATTAACTGGTTATTTTTACACCATTTCCATTTTCTTGTGACATAACTTTATGTATTATCTATGAAAAAAATATTTTCATTAAAAATAGTTGAAAAGTCAACTTTCAGATTGTGAGACTATCAGAAGTAGCACTATTCCTAAAACCGTGAATATAGTCCCACGGAATAGACGCCTTGCAACACAATCATTAAGTACAATGACATTCTGTTCCATCACCACAGCCAGGCATCACTCAGCTCCCTCACTGTATACTGTTCAACTCTGCGAGGCTGGGTGAAGCGAGCTGTCCCCCTGCAGCTCATGGAGGGCCATGGGGGAGGAGACATCCACGACACAGCCCGTGGAAGATCCCATGCTGGAATAGCCAGAGGTGCCAGAGCTTGTGACCCCGTGGAGAGCCCATGCTGTAGCAGGAGCCTGTCTGGACCTGTGAATGCATGGGAGGGGGCCCACAGCTCCCGTTGAAACTGTCACCTGGAATGCAACACTAGTCCCAGACATTTCCATTTCTGATTGATTCCCTGTGCATACTTTTCTTAATTCACAGAAAGAACAAAAAAACATAAAGGAACTTTCAAATATAAATTCACAGTGTGAAAGCATCTAGATGCAATCATCATTTGGGTTGGTAAGGAACATATTGGAATTGGACAAACTATAGAGCTTCAGATATAGAAGAAGAACTATAGGTAGCAGGGAAAACAACTCATAGAATTTAGAGCATTTAGAGGGAAAAAAAATATCTGAAAAGCAATCTGGTCATAACTAGCCACAGGACAAAACATAATACAGATGATTTACCTGAACCAGCTAGTGCTCCCCACTCACCCTGGCCAGCCTCTTGGCCAGCAGGTAATGCTGTGGAGAGCTCTCTGTTTGTACGACACTACAGCAGGTCATTCATTTTGCTTCCCCTCACACAGTATGTGGCATTAAGCTTACAGCAGAAAATAGTGTTACTGTTTTCTTTATAGACTTTAGCTGAAAGTTTACCATACATAGTGGAAAATGCATCACACAGAGCAGGAAGTGCCATAAGAACCATCACACTTCTTGTGTAGCAAATACACAAATGCTTAGCATGTTACATCCCAACCTTGGCTCTAAAATCAAGACTTGGGAAGAAATCAAGAGGATCATTATAAAAACAAATATGAAAATGGCAAGCAAGTGGGTTGTATCTTTTGAAAAAGACTGATGCATAAAGGGATGAATTTTCTTGGAAAGCTTTTAAAATGCCAAGCACCTATACATAAAGCTCTTGCTGTCACTTTCGGTATGTGTTGAAGCAGATGAATTGTTCCTTCTCTTCTGCAAGTGTTTGGTAACCTAGAATATTTCCAAAATTAACATAAAAATATTGTATTATCTTGATTTGGTTTGGATTATATCAATTATGAGTAGATTGACAAGGTAATAGAGCTGCATTCTTAGAGAATTAAATAGTGGAGGGAGACAGCAGCTTCCTCTGAAATAATTTTTAGATGGGCAACACCTGACACCTGCTAAGTCTTCTCCTTATGGTGTTAGCCATTCAAGCCTTTCAAAGGCAGCCAAAACTCTGTCAGCAACTGATCCTACCTCAAACAGTCTTTGGGCCACAAATTGTTTGCCAGATATGATAAAAGCCTCATCACTCTATAGTACATTACATGCCAAACAGCACAAATCCTTATTGCCCTGATGGGCAATTTTGTATTTGTTAGATTTTAGTTATTTTTCTCTTTATTATAACTGGGGTTACTACTAAAACTGCTTCAGTAGCTCAAAAGCATTTGACGAGTGTGGTTCTTCTGAGACATGTACTAGGATATGTCATGGAATCAGAATCAAGTTCAAACAGGTGGTCTGGTCCAACCCCAGGGATGGAGACACACAAACTCTGCCTCACAATAAAATAAAGAAATTATTTATCATAGACTACTTCTGTCATGTAGGTGTCAAATCAGAAGGATTTCAAGAATCTGATCTGAGGATTTGAAGCTTTTTTGTTCTGCTGTGGATTTTTCCTCTTATAACTTTCAGGAATTAAGGTAGAATAGTACACAATGCTCCAAAGCGGTGTTTTCTAATGAACACATCTGGAAATCCCTTTGCACCCTTCAAAAATATACAGGAAAGAACACACGCAAATAACTTCACTATCAAGCTGTACATAAAGCCAGTTGATTACATAATTTATGTGATTTGAAGTTTAATAATTCAGAAGAACCTGGTTTTTTCCCTTGGCCACAAAGTACAGTTTTGTCATCAATGTCAACAAGGCTAAAGTCAGTAACTGTTTTTACTGACAATTTGCTAGGCTTTATGCTGACAATTAGAATTTCATTTTTTTCCTAAGTCAATACAATTAGATTACTACAGAGACTTCATTACAGCCACAGGCAGGACAGCAGCTGAGGTACACAATTTTCTCCCCATGATGCCAGTGATCACTAAACACTTAGTGAAACAACTGTGTATAAAAGGACAATAAATGTTTGCATCTCGAATATTGTTCTCCAATAAAATTATCACTTCACAAAAATGAATATCAGTGACCTGATACTATTACTATTATTACTTAGTGTGAGCTATTCTGTTCAACATATTTAATTGTTATGTTCTCTGCACAATGAAGTTCACAGCATGTTAAAAGAATAAATAATCATGTAATGAATAGAATCGTATTTTTACCACTGTTCTGTGACTTGAAATGGCTCTAAATAATAATAATGTGCTATACTGAATTTTCAAGGAAGCTGGGTTCAAATCCAGCTCAGGCTTGATGTTTCTCAAAAATATGCCTTTCTAAGCTACATTTTCAAAACCGAACCACATTTCAGTACACTTTCAGTGTGTTTTTAAAAGCAGTTCTGGTTTCAAACACTTACTCATTATTTCACTTTATGTTGCTTTATAATCATCTAAATTTACATGTGGTATTTGAGAATAACTTTTTGAGATGCTCTATCTAGCTGCAGTGACTATTAAGGATAACCTTAATTAAACTAGGTGGGATCACAGAGGTCTAGTAACAGCAACACAAGATTCTGTATTGAGTTGTCTTAGACACAACACAAGCTGAGTTGTCTTAGAGAAAAGCAGATGCCTAAGGAGACAGACTGCTGAAACACACATCAGCATTCTGCCCTACCACCATAGGTCTCTGGACTTCATCTCAAATATTTCTTCTCCTAGACAAAGAGATAAAATTTGTCTTACTGAATAAATTCTAAAAGACTATTAAAAAAGCAACAAACTCAGGAAAACTGCAGCAAACCATTGGATCTCAGTTTAAAAACCCACCACTTTTCTATTAAACCCGGTGGGCCCTCATCCCTGTTGCTCTACATATCTCAGTAAGGAACAGTATATCCAAAAGTGCTAGGATCAGCACTTTACGTCTGCTCAGCTCCATCTCTTCAGGCCACTGAGAAGATAAGATGAAGAATGTCTTTGTAAAGGATATTTCATCAAGAGAAAACTTGGCAACCACATCAATGGAAGATGGCAGGACCAATATTTCAGTAGCTTCACAAAAACTGGCACTAATTTTCCTCTGTGAATGATACATTTCGTTAAATCAGTTTCAGTAGATAGTGGAAAAAGTATAATCTTCAAGAGTCAGGAAAGACGTTTTAAGAGTGGCAGATTCACCAAACTCAGCTGGACTGGAAGTATCAGGTGGAATGAACACTTTATGAGGAAATACCTTCTTTAAATAATTCACTTCTGCCTGGAGTTTGAAGTCTAAATTTCATGTGGTAGAGTAATCATGTAGTCCACAATCGAAGAAGGGGAATGATAGGAAATATGGATGAAAACCTGAATTTCTAGAAAGATGGAAAACAAGCTTTTAAATATTGCTCCTTTTCCTCTTATTTGCATGTATGTGTAGCACAACTCCCCCGTATGGTTAGAAAACCAATACTTGTAGATCTGAATCCACATACATGGCTTTTCTGGCCTAGAACACATAACTCTGTTAATTCATATTAAGAATAACATGGACCAGATATCAGAGTATGGAAAAAGCTGTACTGAATAAGTGCTATGATATGAAGAACAGGAGTATTACTTAAAAAAAGAGTGATTACATTTTGGGTTTTACTTGTATTTGTTGAGCTTCTTCAGTAATGTACATAGGCAAAGCTACACTGATTCTTTTTTTCATTAGTTTTATCTTGATGTGAATTTAATGTCCTCATATCCAATGTTAATAGATTCTCCATCTTTTCTGGATATTTTTTAACCAATAGTAATCACAATAATATCAATAAGTAATCATAATTATATCAATATGCAAACTAAAGTATTGGCATGACAGGAACACAAGCATGGATCAAATCTTGCTACTATCCAAAGCTCTAAAAATATAAGCTATATTTCACCTGTCTGCCTGATAAGAGTACAGGCAGAAAAGAGCTAAATTCAACTTAATGGAAGAAGATAGAGCCCACTGTCAGAATTAGGTTTAAAAGTACATATGTGTGTGTGTATATACACACACATATGTACAGACACACATACAGTAATCTCTAATTTTATAGCACCTACCAATAAAGGTTTCTGCTCCAGTCTACAAGAATAATATTTTTAAATTATAACAAGAGAGGTGTTTTACCAGGGGATAAATATTACATTCTGGTCACAACTATTTTACCGAGATAACACTCCCAAACAACTCAATTCTTAAAATACTCTCAGAATACATATTTAAATTATTAATCTATAATTTTATAACGTATTTCAGATGATACCATAAAGCTATGGAGAACACCTACGTAGTTTGTGCAGAGACTAGGAATGTAAGATGAAATTACACCTCCATTTCTTAAGTTTACATGTTTTTAATTTCGTATAATATATAGGACTAAGACTCTAATTTGTTTCTCTTTTTGTCTTCAGCATTTCCTCCCTTAAATTAACTTCTTCATCTTCCTTGTTACTAACGGATGCAACTGTTCCTCATGATCAGCAGTCTTATAATTTATAAAAGTAGTTTCAAAGTGATGGCGTCCATCTGTGCCTGCCACTTTATAAACCATCTTCATGGCATTCTAATACTGTAACAAAAAACTACCCAGCTGTCTAGCAACCACATGACCAATGACATCTCACCAAAAAAGAATCCAACATCAAGAGATGCTGAACATGAAGTGCAATTTGTAAAACTTTTAAGTGAAAGGAACCTTCAGAATCATCTTCATCAATGATCTAAAAGCAGCATTAAAAGTACATCAGTGGAGCAATAACTTCTTTTTTTTATTACATGAAATTTGAAATTATTTCTCACTGCACTTTTAAAACTATATTCAGTAATTAAACAATTCAGTTCTGTGTTTTAAAGTGCAAAAGACTTTGACTTTCTCTTCAGCTGTTAGTTGATATTTTGGAAAGAAACATAACAGTCTTGGTTGCAAGCTCCCAAATCAATTAAGATCCCAAGATGAGAAAGATTTTAACAATATTTTCCAAACCTATTTGAAACATGGTTAAAGGTGTAGTATTACTTATGAAAAGGAGATCTGAACTCGTAAATCACCCTGGCAATATTTTTCATCAAAAAAATGGAATCACACACTTTATTATTAGAATAATTTCCACATTTTTACTTTCTCCATTCTACTTCTGTTTGCATTTGCTTCTTCCAGAAAATGCATGCAGAAGTACATTTATTGATGAACAGTCAACTTGTTCAGATTTAGCAGGATACAAAGCATTGAGGAAAGAAGCTCAACCACACAAGAGTTTCCTTACTGAAGAGGGGTTTCAAGTACTTAAAATAATGAAGACTTTTAGTAGGTAATGATTCAATCACATATTTCTTCCAAATTAACTAGTTAAGTTGGCAGTATTGAGAATGGTTTTTACATTTTTTTTTTTTTCTTTAAGCAGTTAATAGGATGGTACCACATCATGGGTTAAACAATAGAAGTAAACTCAAAGAACTTCCAGGCAAAAAATACCAAATCTTTTCAGGTGCTGTGGGAAATCTAGGGAGATTCAGGTGGTCATCTATATCTCATCTTTACTGCATTCAACTACCTTCAGTTCTTTACTGGAAGGAACTGGGCTAAATCCTTTGACAGTCTAATGCAGGTGGAGGTTTTTCCTGACTTTTCTCAAATGATTAATGAAAATGAAATGAGACACACCCTACATAAAATGTGCTCTCCCTGCTGTGAAAAGGAAAAAGAATCAATATAGCTTGATGAAGAGATGACTGATTGGAATTGAACAAATGAAGCCTGCTTTTCATACTAAGAAGAGACTGAAGGAGGAGCCAGTGCCAATGCCATTTTATCTTCTAAGATACACATAAGTACAGTTGGAAGAACGGAAGAAAAAAATAACTGCTCTTCACTGGAACTCGACTGAGCCAGCTTTATCAATAAACAGTGTGCAGCTGCTTGTCCCTGAAAGAAGTCGTGGTCAGCAAAATGGAAGACTGACAAATATCAAACACTTGATTTGTTGGAGACTCTTACTCAAAAGTCATTACTCAGTCTAATTCTTGGGAACAGGATATTCAAGGGAGAGGAAGTACAGAAAAGAGAGACAGACAAATGAACTGGAAGAAAAAAAAAGACTGGAGAGCAATCTTTGAAGATGCTAGTGTGAAGATAGCTATAAAAATAAAGAAAAATGAGCAGATGTCCCCCAGAAGTCCATTTTAACCCTACAAGTGATGCAGACTGGAATTTATAACTAGTTATCTTTGGGTAAAGGGGAAAGCCTAATAAACAAGCTGTGAGAAAGATTGGCATGATTCAGTCAGTATGGTAAAAAATATGTGTAAAGAAAAGAAGAAAAACACACCAAAAAAAACCAAAAACAAAAACAAAAAAACCCCCAGTAAAAGGGACATAGCTGTGGCTCAAGAAACAACAAATTTTGCAGTAAACAAAGAACTGGGAAAGAAGCCAAGCATTCACTTTTCAAATTGGCAAAAGTAAGCTAATTTTCTGTGTATTTTGGGGAGGCAGCTACCACATCAGCAGAAAACACCTTTGCATATCCTAGAAACTATTTGCGACTGTCAAAAAGCAAGAAGCAACTCTTACTGAGAACAATCCAGAAAATTAATGAAATTTCCAGAGTCAGCAAAGCTCTTTAGCAACACAAAAAACAAAGAAATGGGAAAATACTATTTCTTCAATAGTTTGCTTTTACCACCCTATCACACTTGTCTTATGAACAAATAAGTGCCTCTAGTTTTGTTTAGATAAAATCTGCCAGATTAATATACCATGTTTGTTATTCTTCAGCGCTAATTTGACTACTGTAACTCACCAGTAATTAAGTCATTCATAACCACTCTCACCAGAATCTCAACGTGAACGATAAACTTTGTGACAGAGACAATTTGCAGGAAGTATGGTGAAACCAGAACCTCCCATTTGACCAACTAACCACTCACTTTTGTATCAATGAATCAAACCTTCTGATCAGAAATGTTCAGATTAGATCCTATCTAAAGTTAGTTTGCAGAAATCCAAATCAGCATACTGAAATTCATCCTTTATATTTCTGATAAGGAATCTTTTCTACAAAGAACCCCTAGATTTCATATTTCTGATCAAACAACCTATTGATAGATGACATTAAAGCCTGAAAATAGAGGTTTTAACACTTATAGAAAATTCTTCATGCATCCATGCATCTTTCTTCAGAAACAGTCATTTTTGGTGCACATATCCTATATCTTTGTACATTTTTTTCTTCTTTATGCAAACTTCTGATGATGCAGCATTTGCACACTTTCGGCTTCCAGACATCAATGGGTTTTGAATCTTGATTTAAGATTCTAGAGCCATTCCATGTTGAACTCCATCTCTGTGGAAAGCTAATTCTTCACTAGCCTGTTATTGAGGTATAGTTATAAAACTGCAAAGACATTGCTCTCTAGAAAATGTCCTCATCATTGCCCTAAGACTACCCATTCCTACCATTCCCTGTTAATCTCTTCCCAATCTGCTAAAGCAACAGGGAACCTGGCATTTTTAGGGTTTCAAAGCTTTCCATTCCTTGCAATATAATCAGTACATTGAAAATAATAAATGCTTATAATTACTTTCTTGAAGCAGCTTCCTTAGTCATCTGAAATAGAGGAAATACAAATCAAGCATAGGAAATACACATATTGAGAGTTATCTATCATATATACTTAGGTTTTGATGACCAGCAGTGGAATAGGCCTATTAAAATAAGCAGCAACACCTAAATACTTCATTAATTTAGGGGGTATTGTTAGGTAGAAGTTGGTCAACAAATCAGGATCCTTTCACAAAGTATTTATTAACAGATGAAAAAGAGGTTAAATGTAAAAACTTCACATGCCTCTTTCAATTCTGTCTCAAAGAATAATTACTCTGTAATGAAATGCAAAATGGAAAATAAAACCTTGGTTTCATATAACATTTGTACTAGTGCTCCTAAACATTTTGCAAAATGAATTTCCAGTGGATTAACTATCATAGCATATAATATTTTTCTGAACTGATTAATGTATTATCTGATTGAATGCAGTAATTATGAGCCTCTTTTTGTTCAATATTTTCATTAAAAACTTTAAGGAATTGCTACACAGCATCATCTATTCACAAAAACACCACTGAAGATTAAGAAATGGTATTCACAGAATTTTAAAGTTCCTGGTATTATGAATACCAGAATAATCATACAGCAATTTTTTATTTCAAAATATGCAAGCGCATTCTCAGAAAGAAACTAAGAATAAAAAGTCTGTTATTAAGTGGGAAAAACTATTTTAGGAATCTTCAAAAGAACAAGGAAACATGAGGCTGATGATGGACAGGAAGAAAAGGTGAGTAAAGCCAAGAGTGTCTGGCTCAGCCAAGAATAAGACCATTTTCAGAATTCACAGTCAGAAGTATCATATTGCAAAGGAGGGTAGCAACCCTATTTCTACACCTCAGGGAAGACAGAACTTCAAACACTGCATATCTAATACTTCACAGAGAATGAGAAGAAAGAATAAAAACTACTGGGTAGACAAAAGAAATAGTTATGTCTGGCTTTTTTAAATGAGCATTAAGACTCAACCACTCATGCTCACATATTCTAGCCAGTGATTCTAGCAATTGCCCTACTCTCTTTTTAAATTCCCTAGAAGGACTTCACCTTACATGTTCATCACTAGAAACTGCTACTGGAGTAGCAAGGCATTGCATAGCTACTTGTTAGGCTGTCTGATGAAGCATGATTCCTCATCAAACCTTCCCAATGTATGTAAGGCTTGCTTTGAGCTTTGTCAAAATAGTGTAGGCTTCTTCCCCTCTGAAGCCTGTAACCAGTCACAAGCCCAGGAGAAAACTCTGCCCACTTCCACATTTGTACACCAAGTACACATTCATCACTGTCAGCACCTTCCTTTTGTTTTCACAAGGCCATCTTGGGAAAACACAAGAAAGCATTTACATTAAGCACTACAAATGTACATAGGACAAAGAGAAATGTCAGATCCAAAGTACTGTTTTTCCCTGAGCCTACAATGCCATTCATTATAAGAAAGGCAACACTGCACTGTAAATGTGTAAACTTATGTGTACAAGTAGGATGGAAATGGCCACCTCTTCAAGATTCTGTGATTGGGTAAGAGATTTTGTTTATTTATTCAAAATTACTAGAAAAGAGTGGGTAATCATACCCTTTTCGGAATTATAAGTCCTAAATTGCAATTATTTTGTCTACATGATCTAAAGATATAATTTTTCTTTTTTTTTTACTTCAAGGATAGAATTATATCTTTATTTTAGAACAATAGGCGTGGCTTTTGCAGTCAGTAAATATTTCAAATCAAAATTTTAGTGATGTTGTGACCTTCTAAATTAAGTAAAATCTATGCATGCTATGTTACGCTAGTCCCATTTTGATATATCTAGATTGAAATCAAACATTTATAGTGAATAAATCAATGTGGCAGACAAAAAAAATAAGAGTAACCACTATCATTCATAATAAGTTTCCCTTAGAGAGCTTAGATTGATCTTCTTGTTTATGTACGAAACATCTCATTTTATCATACAGGCTTTTAAATTTCAGGCAGACTAAAAAAATTCAACCTGCTGTATTCCCCTGAGCCCTCTGTACAGGAAGATATTTCACCTAATGAATACAAAAATCTTTCAGCTGGATCTTCATTCTTTCCTGGTTTTTGCTGGGGTGAGTTAATTTTCTCAATAGTAACTTGTAAGGGAGTACATTTCAGATTTGTGCCAAAACCAGTGTTGATAAGAGAGAGATGTTTTTTTTCATTGCTGAGCAGCACTTGCGCAGAGCCAAGGCCTTTTCTGCTTTTCATACCACCCCACCAGTGAGGAGACTGGGGCTGCAATAGGCACTGGGAGGGGGACAGCCAGGTCAGCTGAGCCCAACTGACCCAAGGGGTATTCCACACCATATGGCCTCACACTCACTATGTAAAGTGGGGAGAAGAAGAAGGAAGAGGAGAGATGTGCGGAGTGATGGCAATTGTCTTTCCAAGTCACTGTTACACATGATGGGGCCCTGCTCTCCTGGAGATGGCTGAACACCTGACAGCCCATGGGAAGGCAGGGAATGAATTCCTTGTTTTGCTTTGCTTGTTTGTGCAGCTTTTGCTTTACCTATTAAACTGTTTTTATCTGAACCAACATGGTTTTTACTTTCACCCTTCTGATTCTCTCCCCCTTCCGGTGGGTGGGAGAGTGAGCAAGAGGCTGTGTGGGACTTAGTTGCTGGGGTTAAACCATGACAGAGGAGAAGCCTCTGCATTATACTTCGTGTAGGAGAAAGGGAAGCACTGCAATTTAAGCTTATATCCATTTAATCATGAGCAGCATTTTTCCTGAGCAAGACTAACTGCTCTGAATTAATATGGATAAAAATTTAGAAGAAAAAAAAGTTTAAAAATTTTGTGCTTAAAGGAGACATTTATTGCATCCTTTAATTATGAATAGCTTGGATTATGAAGCACCTATTGCCAAAAGAAAATTAAATACCGTTCTACTTTACCTTATTAGAAAATACCACTGAAATACTATTTCTGAAGCTCTGACAAAATTGGGTAGGAAGTAACTTCTATCTCTGCTTTGTGTCTTATGCATTCAGTCCACAGAGAGTGAGCCATTCTTGCCTTAAAAGTCAAGTTTCTGGGACATCATCTCATGAGATCCACGGCAAATGTTTTCAAGGCGATCTGGCACATACACAGCTAAAACTGGGGCCTCTGTCCTAGAAAGGGAATGAATTTAATATTGCAGTTTAAATTTCTAGGTCAGGTGTACGAGCATACAGATTATTAGACTCCTTGTAAACTCAGATATGTGTAAAGATAAAGATAAAATTTTTATCTGAGAATTTCTCTTTTTTGAGTGTGAATTTTTTTCTGCTCTTTTCATGAGGCAGATTCTTCCAGATGTAAAAATTATTATCTACAAAAATATATTTAGAGTTGCATTATATTTGTTAGTAAAGATTTCCTGCTGCAACTTTATTCATTATGCTGTTCATTTGAATAATTAATCCCATTACTTTCTCAAGACCGGTAATAGAAACTTGCAATGGAAAAGAACTGAAAGGTAATAGAGGTATCTACAGCTTATGATGATTTGGAATAAACAGAAGAATCAAGTCCCCCAGCATACCATTATTTCATTTAAATAAGGATCTTTATGTCCTGATCCATTTCTAAAAGTTATTTCAAAACCAGAGGGAAAAAAGTGTAGATGCCAATGGGTATTGGGGATATATCCTAAAATATGTGCACAAATTCAGCTAATATTGAAAGCAACAAGCCACCGTGAAGTCCTAGATAAATAGCATATTTCACCTTATTATTCAGGTTGCAAGTTCAGTGAAACAATTAAGAGAATGAAATTACACGATCAGACATCACTAGGGATACAGTCCTTGTATGGCATTTATGTGGTCCCTGCCAACCAAAGGAGAGAAAGATAGAAAGAAAAAAAATAATGCTTCTGAGTAGAAAAGAGAGAAACCACAATTGGTTTCTGCCAAACTGCCTAATTCTACCTATAGCATCACACACAGGAAAATCCTCAACAATGTATTTTCTACACTCCATAATGTAAAACACTGTATTTCAGTTATTGTGCATCAAATGAGTTACACACGCTATAAAAGTTACAACACTGAACGAAAAGAAAGAGAAAAGAGGGGGGGAAAAAGTACATAATAGCAGAATACCAAGGAACTCAATTTACAACAAATAGGAAACATTATAAGTAAGAAAAGAAGCAAGCTCTTTCTATGCAAGAGCAGCAGACTATGAAGAGATGACTGAATTTATAACCAATATTCAAGAGTCTTCTGGTAGCATTCTCTTCAGTCAATAGCGTACTTATGACACACTGACAACTGTTTTTTGACCTGTTTGTGTGCTGTTAAGAGTTCCTGCTTTTTTTTCCTGAGTGTCACTACATTTCAGTAAAATATATATACACCTGTCTGTATAAACATTTAGGAAACACAAATATGGTATACAGTCAGAAGCCTTTAATAGCAGTATTTCACTACAAAATATAGCTTTTCTGTGTTTATGATTCAGAAGGATAATAATATGAATAGATGTATTCACAAGGGAGCTGTTAAAACCGTTATCACAGTTTTAATAAGTATAAAAGTCAGTTTTCATATGTGATCAGTTGGTTTCAACAAAAAGTGTATCCAAATCAAAATTTCTGAGGTTAATTAGCTTAAAATCTGTGGATTTTTCTCTTCATACAAATTCCAAATTGACACAAGTATATCAAAGGCATAACTACAGTAGTGTAACTGTGGATAAATCACCATCCTACACTTTTCAAAAACTGCTCCTTGTTGGCATTTTTTCTGAGCTTAGAGCTAATGAGTTTGAAAAGTAGACAAATTATCAATATTTTATAAAATAATTAAGTATTATAATACCTTAAAATACCACTACAGTGTTGCAAGAAGTATCTAGGTTTGTTTTTTAATATAGATGACCTTAAAATAAATTTTTTAAAGTTTCTAAATGTGCCACCTGAAAGTATGGCTTACACTGATACAAGCTGCAATTCTCCACGCTGTCCAAGGTTGGTGTAACAACTGCCAGGTAAAAAGAAAAATTTCCTGCTGATCCAGGAATAATTAGAAATAATTTAGCTGGACAAGCCCAGGATCAGTCTCAATACATATTACTAGCAGGAGGACAGAAAGATTCTTAAGGTCCTAAACACATAATGTCCACTCCAATTCCTTCTCATATAAATGTTCTGATCACTTGCAATTCGGACAAGAATTTCCACTTATTTTCAGAAAAACAAAGACATAGTGAAAACTAGGAAGCAAGGAGAAGAATAGGTGAGAACAATATGCCCAAAATTAAATAATTAGTTGTCACATTTGATTTAGGATATATCTAACCCTAATAAGGTCTGCCAACCATGAATATAGTCTAAAATGGTGTGGAAATGAAAATGTAATCTGCATCTGCAGCCTTATTTCAGAGACATCAGAATCACTGCTGTTTGAGGTTTTTTAAAAATCTGGTTTTGCATGAAAACTTCCAAATTTAGTGACCAGGCCTCTCCAAAGTCTGTGCACGTGCTTTAATAAATCCCATTTACTCAAAGCAAACAAACAACAAAAAAATGTTCCAGGAACAAGTACAAGTTAATTAAATAAAACTATTTCTTTCTTTTTCCATATAGGAATGTACTCACCAGAGAATACATTTACATTACTACACAGAGCTAAAACCTGATAAAATCTCTACTAAGACAAAATTGATCCCATTGTTACTTGATCTGTTTCCAAAATGCACGTATGTCAGAATTATCCTGAATATAAATTTGTTATTTAAAAAAACACGATAGCATTATGATAATTTTCACTTTAAATTGTCTACTCTTAAATATTAAAAGATACACCACCAATCCATTGTAGAAAAAATCAGATAAAAGCTTGAATACTAGTGGACAAGTTTTTAAAATCAATTCATTAAACCAACTTTCCTTCACGTAGTATTCTAGTCTACAGGGATTTTGATAACACCTTGCTGAAAAGGAATCGAGTGCTTTATACTGTCTGAAGTGAAAGGGAGAGGAGGAGGGGAGAGGAGAAAAAAAAGGGAATTTGACACTAATTCTGTACGTGCTGTTGCAATAATAGCCTCTGCTCCTTATTTCAAAGGAAAAATTTGTTGACAACTTTTTGTTGTTTGGGTAAACCCTTCAACAGCAGCACCATCATCCCTATAAAGCTCAGTGAAAGAGATTGCCACCTATTTTTAAAGTCATTTTGGAATATCTGGAACAGTTTTCTTTCATTAAACAACTTCTTTAAGGAAGTTAAGTTTGCAATTTAGTATCTGCAGTTCAACTCTGAAAGATTCCAAAGCAGGAAGTTTGTTTATTTTTAAATTAAACTGCATCATGAATTAATTTTCTTAAATAAATGTGCAAATAGGCACCTAGTGCCTGAAGTCACTAAAGAATGGAGAGCTGCTTTTAGCCATACAGATTGCTGATGCCATGGGTTTTTTGGTTTTGTTTTTTCTTTTGTTTGTTTAATAATTACTTGGAAACCTAATAAAGTTGATTAAGAAATAGGTGTTTATTTTCTACTGAAACATTATCCAGAATGAGATTGTTTTTCATATGAAGGTCTGATTAAGGAACTTCAGAATTTCAAGCAGTACTTTCATGAAGAGCACTATTCATTTTCCTGTTATGCAGTACTGAGTGTATTCCAAATGTTTCTTCTTCCCATCTAAACCTCTGCAAGGAAACTTCAGAGACTTGAAAGCCAGTGCATTTCTTTCCAGCCATATCGCTATTTCTTTACGTGAATTACTGTGTTGCTTTGTATTTGACAGCCAAATTACCTGTCATTAGTTATGACAAACTCTTTTAATTTACGCTCCATTTTCATTCTGCTAATATTTCAGACAGATGTACAAGATTTTATGATGCTATACACCAGGTGCTGCATAAAGGAAAATGAAGCAATTTATTTTTTTTCTTCCACCTTGTCCTTTGTAGAACTTGTAGCTCCAAAGAGAAATATGAAATGGTATTTAGAAGCAGTTTATCCCACAATGTCCTGTATTTACTTTCTCCTTAATATGATCACAGTTTAAAAAATAGCCATTACATGGCTCTGGTTTTCTACAAGCGATCTATACAGTCCCACAAAACTGTACTCATCGATGGGAGTGTCTAGGTAATTATCACATATATCAACATATTAAATGCTTAAAGAGGGACCTATTAGTCCTCCTTGCAAAATCACAAACTTGCCGTAGGCAGAACCACAGATCTTGTGCAGGGTATCCTTTTAAAAATTAGGCTTACGTGATAAGATTTAAAATATCTGAAAAAACTGCATCTATTCAAAGAGCTTCCGGAAGCAAAGATTAAAATTCTCTTTGTTAAAAAACTAATAATTTTGCCATTATTAATTCCAGAATTTCCACTGTCTAATTGCTAACCACTAATCTTAAAAAGCTTTGAAACTTAAATGCTATGTAGAATTACAATGAATTAATCACCACAATGAAAAATCAATTATCTGCATTTTTTTCCCTTTTTTAAACGACTTCTTTAAGGAAACAAAGTTTAAAATTTAACATCTGCAGTACAATTTTCACTTAAGATCACTGAAGTGGTTTGGCACTTTCTATTAACAAATCAGTCATTTCCTTCTACTTTGCAAATAACCAATACTCATTGAAATTCAGTAGATTAATTTGAAACACAACACACAAATAAAAAATGGAATTAAATATGTTAACATAAAAACATTTTAGTTATGAAAAAAGGCAGGAAGCTATATGCAGACTGACACATTTAGCCAAGAGGAAAGTACATAAAAGAGCTTTATTTCCAACTTTAAAATGTCAAATATGACAAAAAAATTCCCTGAGCAGTAGTTCAATTTGAAGCTAATGAGTACTGGAGCACCATTCAAAGTAAATTATTTCATCAACCTAAGTTGTCCATTTGACAATGGTGAGTTTAACAATGCCAAAAAGATTAATAAGACAGGGGGACAGTTGGCTACAGGAGAATTCTTGGCTTATCATAAAACAGTGGATAGAAAATCCAACTCTAGCATATTAATATTTGTGCAGAATTGCACATATTTTATCCTAACATGTCTCATACGGAATTGTTTTCATATTGATGGCCTGGAAGATAACAAAGCATATGTAGTCCTAACACAGAGGAAAACTTAGGTGGGAAAAAAAAAGGAGACTATCAGAGATTCAAAGGATACAGTCTCATAAAAGTCTTCACATTTATACTATTTTCCAGCTCTTATCTTTTATATATATTTAAGATTGGGTCTTGTATCTAACTATTGTTAGCATTTTTCCTTAAACTTTTCCATCTTTTACAAGGTTATGCCCTCAGTTTTATCTGATTTTTCTTAATTTTCTTTGTGAAAACATCTAAGGATGCAATTGGGATCCTGAATAAAACAAAACCTAACAAACCCACCAATCACTAACTGGTCAGACTCTTAGCAATCACATGAAAAAAAAAAATAGGGAAAACAGTCAATTAGTCTGTTCTCTATCACCTCCCCACCGAAAAGAGGTGTTTAACAGTGTCTGTGCAGATTACTAGATCAATAGGTAAGTTAGGTGTTAGTAAATCACTTGGCCTCTGTAGCATTCACCCCAAAATACCAACTGGAACCGCAAAACTGCTGGCAAAGCTCTGCAGTGTGTCTGCAAAAAAAACTGAGGCAGCAGGACAGCCTCAGGTTTTCAGTGCAGTACCCATCTGGAAAGAGGACTAATCTCTTTCCAAAGTGATTTGAGGGACTACAGGCCACTGATCCTGACTGCCATTTCTGGCAATCACTGAAGTCTGTAATACAATGTAATGTCACTGGTACGTTGACAAACGTGGCCCGTTGGAAGGAGCCAACACAGCTTCTGCAGAGTGGACTTAAATCCAAATCAAATGAGCATGATGATCTTCAGAGCTGATAATTGCAAGGTAATGTATCCGTAGAAATTAATCTAAGCCATGCCTACATAACCATGAACTGAGATTTAGGAGCAAAATGAAGGAAAGGAATCTAGGGGTAATTAGTAATGTTCCTCTGAAATTATCAGCTCAATGAATAACAACAGCCATAATAAGCCAATAAAATGCTGGGAATGATTTAGAAAGGACATTGAAAATGTAGTGTCGACACTTCAGAAAACCTTCATTAACGTTTCTTTCCAGCCTGCTGTTTGCCTAGGATTTGCTGCATAAATCTAAAACAACAGCTGTTTTAAAGCAATCATCAGATACGTCCACATTAGGTTATTTAGGCTGACTCCACAAATGGAATAGTAAGTTCAAAAATCTACATTCATCACAGCAAAATAAAGTCATCTCTAAAACACTTTTAGCTAGTCTGAAGAATACCTCTACTGTTTGCTTTAAAGTAACTTTCTTCTTGTTATTAGTATTAGTCAGCTTTACATTTAAAACAAAAAATAAGGCGGAAATGTCCAATTTTTGGTAATGGATATTTTAACTAATACAAAATTGCAAGTATTACAGTGTCAGATATCTTCGGGGGAAAATAACTGTGACTTGATTCAACATGCCCAAAGAAATAATTTCCATTAGTAAAAAGCTGAAGTCAAATATCATAACTGTTATTCAATTTTCTGAAATAGCTAAGAAGTCATTTAAGGAAAGAACTACTGTGATAAGTGAGATGAGTGCTGTCATTCTGAGGAGAAAGAGATAAAACCTGTGCATATGGAATAAGACCATTGAAAATAGTGGATAAGCCATTACCAGATGAAAGAATTTAAAAAGCAACTCTCATTAACAATCAATAAAATAATAACTAACATTCTTTAATTTTATGTGACAGTCATCTTATTATTTAATTTTACACAGATTTCTAGAGGTAAATATTAATGTACAAAATCAATGATGAGGAGACAAATTTGGAGAGGAAAAAGGTATAAGATAGATACAAACTTAGGTATCACATTAATACTGAAATATTTTACGGGAAGATTTTTTCAGTTAATAGCCAAAGTTAAGCCCCTCCACCTCCAACTAAAAATTGCTCACGTCAATTAATGTAACCTCAATCTGACACTTCACTTTTATTGTATTACAGCACACCACTTAGAAAACACTCCCACACTCTTTAAAGAACACAACAGTATCTAAATAAACAGGCTCCTGCAAAGATTTGCAGTCTTAAATTGCATCTGTTTTCTGTATTTTCACATCAATGCACATGTAGAGAATCAGTGCTCAAATCACCAGAACTAGTTAAATTCTAAAGTTTACCATTAATACATTATATCCCTGTGTTTTGTGTTTTCCTAATAGTCTTAATGTACATCAGAGTATGAGTTCCTTCTCATTCTATGGGTAATAATTTACTTCCATTTCTTCATCTGACAACAGTTATTGTTGCATGAATTATGGAGATCCAAGTCAACTAAGAACTACAAAGAAATTATCCCTTATCTATGCACCCAGATAATTCTTTAAAAATTCTAGTGGACTGTATCTATAGAGCTCCTTTTACAATTACTACACTTCTCCCTGATTTATTTTTCCATTATGCCACTAATCTTATTCTTTACTGTAACTTCTTCTAATGCATTTAACCTTCTAAAGAAAATGCTTTAAAATCTGTTGCTCTAATAGTCATAGATTCCTGTAAGAAGATTCCCAGAACTTTGCTACTTCCTGCCTCAATTCTTGCTGAGGGTTAGAACTCTACATCCATTTAAAAGATCTGCATAACATCTATTGCTTTCCCATCCCTAATCTAAAGACAACTTCAAGGCAGAGGTTATATGTGATGCTAAGTACCTCCTTTATCCTTTGGTATGTTGCTTAAGGATTCTTAAGTAAAGAGTAAGTAGTTTGCTACAGTTGATTTTGTTGATTTTGTTAATTTTGTCTTCTGTCAACAACTGAAACAGATTTTCTAGCATGGTGTGATTAAAGGTGAATCGACAAAGAACATGGATGCGAAAATATAGCTACATCTTTCTTGCACAGTCTTACCTTTTAGAGGCTTTGCCTTCTTGACTGTACATTGCTCCTACAGGGTCTGAAATTTTTTTACTTCTGATACCATCAGAAAAACCAGAGGGATAATTTCTCTTTATAAAATATTTATCATCACCACCAGTTCCCCGACACTAAACTTTCCTATATCCTCTTTACTCTGGCATTACAATTCTCTCCAGTCTTCCTTCCACTACACTTCTATCAGTTCAGTCATTATCCTCAGAAAAAGACATTATTCCTCTTCCCTCTTTGATTTTGTCGATTCAACTGAAACAGTTTTGTCTCCTTTTCTCCCTGTCACCAGCCTAATTGGGACTTTCACCCTCCTGGCTGTTCCTTGTAATTTCAAAGTTTAATTTTGTCACCGCCTATCAATTTGTTGAAGAAAGAGAACTTATATACGATTTCAAGTCTAAAACGTTATCCCCAGCCTCTTGTTGTTTCATAGGTATTATTTCCTACTGCATTTGTTAAGAAGCCCTACAAATAATCATGTGAATTAACCTGAATGTAATGTAGTTCCATTTACTTAAGAAATAAACCCCTTTCTTTGGCTTTTGATGATGATTCTCATCACTACAGCAGCTCCTGCTGCTTCAGAAGTTATATCAATGTTTATTGGATGTGAACTTCTCCATCCTGCACTTTCCTGCCAGCCACACGCTAAGGCTTTGCCACTCCATCCAGAATTATGAACATTTTCAGACAACCAGCACCAGTCTCTCTTCATCTGCCCACTTCGTTCCCAGACTCTTTCTCTAGAACTGCTCCTCACCTTTTCTTGAGTCCAGACAACGCATGGCCCTTTGATCCTCCACATAATTTTGTAAAAGATTACCGTTTAAGGGACCTTGTGAAGCCTGACACATAACACAGTGTCAGCAGTTTCATCCCATTCTGTATGTAGCAATATTTGTCTGAACTGTTTAGCAAAGTCAAAATGTACTAATTCAATGCTATAAAAGTATTACAGTTTAGATTCCCAATAAAGGTATTATTTTAATCCAATAAAATATGCACAATATATTTCTAAATTCAACATTTACTAAAATAACACCATAAAATATGACAAAAGAAAGTACTTAAAAGAACGTCTCTTTTCAAGAAGTTAGTAAAGTCTCCCCAGAATCAACATAATTTTGGAACACCCCAGATTTCAGAAGTAACTTTTCAGACCAGTAAGACCTCCGGAGCATTCTTCTTGCAGCCTCTCATATTCCATAAAACACAATGCAGACCTCAAGATATGTGTAGAATCCTACCCTAATAAAAGTCCACTTCTTAAATACCACACATTTGTGAAGATATTTGTAGCTGAATAGCAATATATCTCCCAGCTTCAACACAGCTTTTCACAATGGCCTGCAATGAAATGGCCCGTGTAGCAATTATTAAACTTTTATAGGATTAAATTGATGCATAGGCTGGTCTTGGGCTTCTCTCTTGCATAAGCAGCATTATAACCTGTATCAGTTTGTTGGTTTTTTTAAAATTTTTACTTTCCTCTCCTTTTTGGATGGAATGGAGAGAGGTAGCAAATAAATTATCTGTTACATTGCATTGCATTTAATATATTTTAGGTGTGTTTGCTTTGTAGGCAAACAAGTCCAAAATAAAGATTTTTTTTTTTTTCCTTAACTAAAAATACATACAATCCTTCAAATCACAAAATCCCCAAATTTTAAAAATTATGTTTGAGGTAGGTTCTTCAGTGTCAAGTTTTACCTCAATGCACATTATATCTGGAGTTATAACTCTTCAAAATGCAATGTGAAAAACCACACAAAGTGATGTAATATTTCATTATGTGAATGCTGCTGAAGAAATAATAATAATAATCATCATCATCCCCCAAAACATACAGTCAAAAGAGGTCAACAGTTCAACAATTTACGGCAAATTCAAGAAATCTCTGTGCTTTTAGCTTCTCTGGATTTATAACTTGTTTAACCAAATCAGAAGTAAATACAGTAAATAATACATAAATTTCTGACTTTTTCAAAACAGCACAACCGCTTTATGGATTTTCTAAGTAATGAACCAATCTTGGCTGACTAATAGAGAACAAAGGATTCAGCTATGTCAATACCAACTTCTTGAGATGTGACCAATTCGTTGTAAAAGGATATGTGGTTATAACAAATAAGAACATGTTTATTTTCATCAATAAAAAGTTAACATATGCAGTATGAATATATTTTGACTTAAATAATTTGGTGACTATTTTATTTCAGTATTTTAAATAGCAAAATTTTCTAGAACATTCAGCTTTGTTCCAATCATGGTGAATGTTTCAAAGATACTAAAAAAAAGAAAAAAAAAGGAAAGTAGAACACCAGTTTAACAATTCCAAAGTTATGAAAGCATTTCAAGAGTCCTTGAATACCTGATGAAAAGTTGAACATGAAACTGAAAAAAGGGTGCTGGCAAATTTCAGGAATATGTTAGTTATAATGCAGTGGCAAGTAATTTATCCACAACCATGAAATAAAGCTCTACTCTGACAGTGAATTTGGGAGAAATTCGAGAGAAATTAATCAGCACTCTGGGGGACATTAATGAACAACATACTCAGTTTTGATCTTATAGTCGTACTCCTTAGCATTACTTTTATCCTTGAACTGCGAGAGAGACATCAATGAAAGAGGAGGATTGCCCGAATTCTGAGGTCTGGGTTATATTGAAATATCAAGATAGCTCAGGCTAGTTAAAGGAATTACCAAAAAAACGCCAACCAATCGAACGTACAAACAAAAAAACCCCCACAAACCTAACAAAGGCCATACCCACAAAAAAACGCCAAAAAACTCACCCTAACGCAGGAGAACACACACAAGCTACCTAGACTTTTTATATCTGGAGCTGGTAACCAGCTGGTAACCAACCAACCAATTTTACCATACTGTAAAGTACACTAATAAAAATTTGACATAAAAACTACGCAGCAGAGAAACAGGATTTTTTCAATCTTCTCACCAACCAAGTACAACAACTAGAATCTATTAATTTTTACATTTCTCCACCATAAGCCTCTCAAAAGATCAGTTAACCTTAAACAACATCCCTTTTAGATGCAGTTGTGACTTTTATTTTGCATATATGAAGAAAATTCCCTAAAGCCAAATTGCATATTCATATTGACAGAAACAGTAAAGTTGTGATGATAAGATTATGACTAATTGAAAGCCCTGTGGGAAATGTGGGGCTTTTTTTCCCACTGATTTCTGTGTGTGATTTTTTTTTTTTATGTCATTCACAGATACTTTTAATTGGGTTTTGGTCTTCGAGTTAAGGAGATTTTAAAAAATGACATTTCCTTTTCATAAAAAGCGTGCACTTCTGCTTAAAGGAGAAATTCATGAATCCTAAACGAAGAGAGGTAAACAGAAACTGTTTAAGCTATCTTCAACTACCCACACCTTCAATAAGCAGCACACCAAATATCTTGTAATAATACCCTTCTACTGTAAAATAATTACATATTATATTTCTTATATTGTATCCCTTTAACCTAGAAGATTTTTCTTTTTCCCACCAACTATTCCAGTTTTCTATCTTTACTTTTACCTTGTAAAACACACAATTGCTACAAGAAACATTTTCTATCTTCCCAAAGTCTTTCTACATTGCAAGGGATGACTAAAGTCACTCATTGCCCAGTCTCCAAATTAGTAAATCTCCAACTAGAAGTGAACAAAGCAGAGACAGAATTACACCATCTATAGTTCTAGATTATTTCTTGTGACTGAGCATTTTTTCTCAATTCAGTACAGAACTATCATATTGACAACCTTTTCCACATACATTTCTTTATCCTATACATCAACAAGATAATGAGCAGAATATATCAATGCTATGTTAGCCTTCCCCTAAACAGCAGCAATGAATAAGGAGACTAAGCATGGAAAAATCTCAATATTTGGTGTGAATATGCCCATGTTATTTCTTAAATCTGAATGTAGAAGAAATAATTTTACGGCCAGTTTTTTTCCAACCTTGTTGGAATTTCATGTCTTGGAATTTATGAGAATAAATGATAATGACAATCAAAGCTGAAACTGAAAAATGATCAGCATTTGGGACAGTGAAGAATGTTTATTTCTTCATGGGTGCAAGAACTAGCAGCACAGCCAATTCCTTTTTCCAAGCACAAGACTCAATTTCCTTGCCCAGATCTACATTCAAGCATGAATTTCACTATTGGATTGTGCTCATGGCTGCTATTTACCTCTACCTACCAGGTCTGCAGTATTAGAGAACACATGTAGTTTGCCTCTGTGTATTGTTTGGTATAGCATAATCTGACTTTCAGACTTGGAAAGTCAAGAGTTGTCTCTCACTCAGAAAATGAAAGCTCAATCAAGCTGGGGAGTGATGGACAATATTCTCTCACCTAACTCTCTGCTCTTTCCCTGGTTAGGAAAGGATATTCACTGCTACTGTACAATCTTCTAAATGCATTTTATTCATCACTTATCCTTCTGTCATAATACTATTTTTCAGGGCTTTTAATTCCTTCCTTTTTTCCCACTGAATTTTAAAAATACACTTCTTACGGCCTGCTAGCATTAGTGAAGCTCAGATACATCTTTAGGGTGATGTGAAGAGACTATAAATTAGCTTGCTCTTTCACTACTATTTACTCATTGAGTCAGTGCCAGAGCACTAAGTACTTTGCCAGCAAGAGTGGCACTAGGCTGTAAAACTAACATGAAAAAAAAAAAAAAAAAAAAAAAAACAACTATTCCAAGAGCTAGAGAGGGACAATGAAAAGTAGACCACTTGGGAACAGTCATAGCTTAGATATTCAACTGGACTCTTCAGCAGAATGAGAATAAAAAAAAATATTCAGCCATAAAAACTTAATAAAACATTTAATAAAAACATAATATTAAAAAAAATCAGGAAAAATAGATAATTGCTGTTTCTCAAGTAATATATTACAATATAATAGGATCTCCACAAGAAGAATATTGGCAGTAATATTTCAGTTCTACTACCCTGATCCACTGCACATTACATAGAGTCTCTTAAGACTACTGATAGTTCTCTTCAATCTCATTAACTGCAAATATCTACAGAAAAGAAGTTATACAAATCCAGTTTCATTTGTTTTAAACACAATTGTGTAGATAGATTTGCAATTCTAAGCACAAAAAGATTACTAAATAATTCTTCTGCAGTGGTGCTCATTTGCATAATTAAAAGCTGGCAATTCTTCATTCAGTGTTCATTTCCTTTACCTACTTCTAACATTCAGTTTTCTCAGCGCACATAATTTAAAGGCAAATTTACTATTTATAAATAAATAATACTAATCACCAACTATCGGATTTAAAATACATCAATTACTACTGAATTTTCTGTTGCTTTGTGTTGCAGCGTTAGCTGCACTCCCATCTGCACAGAAGCCACGAGCAAAGTTCAAAGTTCTGAGAGGTGACGGGTATATATTTTCCTGTTACCCATGACACAAATGCAAAGGAGTTCTGCTCCTGATTTTTGGTAACCAGGCAGTGTAAGTGTACTGAACAGTATGTGCAATATACCATAAGCAGACCACTGCATGATGACCCAGACCTTTACGGTATCTCTCCTAGGGGTAAAAGGCCAATTCCACCAAGAGAGGCAAAGCACTCCAGACCCAAACATACACACACACCAATTTGTATTCCCATCTAGCTCAGCACTGCAATTCAGTCATTTCAATGAGTTCTCAGCCTATATATTGAAAGCTTTCTCTGTTACAGTAGCAAAAGATAAGTACCTTGACACGGTAAATCAGCTCTAATTTGGGATGTATTGTGCTCTGGAAGTGTCACTCAATGTCCAGTAACAAAATATGGACTGTCCAGAGAAATTAAGCTTCTCTCAGCACATCATTCTGCAACAAATGCCTACATGCATTAGTACAAATACAATTGTACTAATGAGGTTGAATACTGCAGCAAACCAAAATAGCAGGAAAAAGACATTAGTAGCCCTAATACACCTCAAAATATGTCTAGTAAAAAAAAACTTTCCTCAGTTCTGAAGGAAAATACAAATAAAATTTGTACTAAAAGGACACTTTGCATATAAATATACTGTATGCAAAATATACTATAAAAAGTAAATGTATAGAAACAATATAGAGAATAAAAGAATAAATAAGAAACATTGCAATGTGGGCATGACTTTTTATTCATGTTTAACAGGTGTTTTTCATTTGAATCTTATCTGAGATCTTTACATTTCCATAATTTACAAGCCTTTTACAGAGGGATAATATAACTTCAGGCAAAGCAATAAAAGAGGGGTGCTTTCTCATTGCTGTCCCACATCTTTGCAGCTGTCATCAGTGCAGGCTATGAGACTCAGTGACAGCAACACCAGAACATGTTCCTATATGCTCTTATGAGTTTGGATATTTTCTTAAGTTTTTCCTAAACCTATCTAAACCTATTTATTTTCACACTTTTCTAGAAATCTCTAAGCAACCATCCTTATTCTCTGAGACTTTATCAAATGGTCTTTCTCTGTAATGATCTTTGTAATGGACATCTTCCTACCACGACTCTCTTTTGCTTTCCCTTCTAATACCATTTTGAGTATTCCTCCTTCTGTAAGCTTCATTTTCTTCACTACATGCAAACTTTTCAACCCCTGCTTTAAGTTTCCATTTTTATTACTTGCAGCTCTCGCTAACAAAAGGTATCCTGCAGTTATGCCTCATTGAAACATTTCTTCAAAACACACTTGTATTGAATCAGTATTAATTGAACACTGAAGGCTTTTGGCACCCTAAATACACAGTAAGTTTTCCTGTTTTGAGTGATGTGACCTTATTGGTTTCCTAACAATGGCAGCATGATTAAAATCGAGGAGTCTTGCCACGTTCTTCTAGCAAGTGCGTACTTGGAGGAAACTGGTATTCCTTTACCAGGTCAACAACTCTCCAAAAACAGGTGATAGCCAACAGAAAGGCAGCACTGTAATTCACCAACAGAAATCTGGCAACTGTTGCAGCTTAAAGGGATTAAAAAAACCAAAGAAATAAAAACTAGTTCTAGATAAGGCATTTTACTGGTAAAAGCATCCTTAAGTGCATAAGCAAATGAATCTCTTAAAACAGAGGTTTATCCAAAAGGCTTTCTATTAACTTCTGCAAGATTATCTTTAGACATCTGAACGGAATCTAAAGTGCTGAGGTTTTCCTGATACGGTGATAAACCTAGACTTTGAGCAATGAGAATAGAATTATATTATTGCAATTGAAAAAAGCAGGGGTGAGCTGGAATTTGTTACTCTGTTGATATGGAGTCCTCCTGTCTCATCTTTGTAAAGCTAAAGAATAATGTTTGAACAAAAGAAAACTAAATAGAAAGCTAAATCAAAACCATATACCCTTCATTGTAAGCTACACATATACTGTTCATCAAATAAAAGAATGAGAATCAAAAAATGAAATATGATTCATAGAAGTCAGACAATGTTTTTATAATATCTACTACATTTTCCATAACCTTTTCTACAGGTATTTCATAATTCTTCCCTTGTGTAAATTATGTCATTGCCCAGAACTCAATTCTGAATATAATTTCAAACTTTTGTAGCTACTCTATAATTTCCATAATTCCATAAAGATGGAGGAAAGGTGGAACTGATCAGGGAAATATAAACTGCAATCTGCTTTCTAGATGCAAGCAATCATGTCTTGCATCTCCTACCTAAGCATAAGTGAAGAGAAAGATTTTCTAGTCCAAGCAATTAACATTCATATATTTATATGTCATTATAAAGAGAACCACATAGACACTCAATTTAAAAACCTTGATCACATAAGCTAAAATCTTTACAAATATAACTTAAAAAAATTATAGCCATCTTGTCTGAAATGACACTGGAAGCATAACATCATTAATTATGATAGAAAAGAGACAAAATATTTAAGAAATAGCAGCATGACATAAATATTCACGTGGTAAAAGGATATCAAGAGTTTTTGCAAATTTGTTGCAAATTATTGACACTTCACTGTTAAGTGAAATGTAAAAGTTTTAATGAGTGTTGATAGTATTAAGGGAACTGTAATCAAAAAGATTGTAAGAAACTTCAAAATATTAATAGAGATTTTGAGCAATGCTGATAATTCAGATGTGAAAGATTGGCTGCTCTGGAAGAATGAGGGAAAAAAGCCTAAAGATTAAAAAAAAAAAAAAAAAGGAGTAAATGATATGAGCAGATTGCATTGACATTAATGAGACTAATTGTGGGAAAGCAGCTGTCAGAGTAATCATGAAATCATTAAAGTGTAATATAACATAAACACATAATTTGTTACAACTAACAGCTGATATTTTATTCTGACAAAATTTAATTCATCATATAAACTGAATTAAAATTAAATATATCTAGGCTGTCGCACAGCTACACTTATTTGGCACTCCCACAAAACTTAGAAATGTGGCTTGTATGACTATCCCACATCACGCTCAGTGCCTAGCAGAAACCAGCCCCAGCTCTCACATTACCCACGCCTTGGTTCCAGCCCGAGGTTCCTTCCTCTCCTCCTGCTGTGGGGACGCAGCAGGTAAACCCTGGCTTTGATTTCCAAGGTCAGTGGGAAAACTCTTTGCATTATAGCACCTAACTGCAGGGCAAATGTGCCACACATGGCATTGTCATTGAAAGGAAAGCCAGTATATTCCAGCAGTAGATCAACTGATTTCAAAAGTAATACTAATCATATTTACATTTCCTGTACTGAGCACAAATTTCCCTTCTGCTTTTCATGTTCATTTGCTAAAGAACGAGCAAACAGTAGGCTGAATTTACACTCTGATGCACAAACTGCCAGACATTTACATCGTCTACCAACCCCAGAAATAAACTGAGAACCATAGAAACAAATTACCAGATGATTGTCATAATTTCTACGATTTGTCAATAAAAAATTTCTATGGCTAATCCAGAGAGGACACAAAGCATCCCATTTCTGTGTAAGAATCATTCTCTTTCTCTCCCATGTTTTGATGATAAAATTCTCTATTCAAATTACTGCAAGAGTCACATTGATCTGCTTTTAATTTTACATAGATTTCAACCAAGAAAACTGAAGTACTGAAGCGGCATTCAGCAATTTAATTTTATCTGTTTTATTCAGTCTGTGATTAGGCTACACTTCTGCATTAAATGAAAGTTCTTGTAAAATACAGATAGGGAAGAAAGAAAAAAACGTTATAAACTATATTGCATGTTAGGAAATCCAAGTGTCAAATACTAACTTCTGGGCTAGACTAAAAAAAACCACTGAGTTGCACAAAACTACTTAATACGAAACCTCCTCTAAGATTAAAATTTTGAAGAAAAATATCATATAAATCCAAGGACAGAAATAGGTTTCACAACTGATGAAACTGAAAGGAAAGCTTAAAATTCACAAAATTGTATTAAAATGGATTATTTCATGTTAGTCATTAGTTACTAAGGCAAGTATGAAGCATAACTAAGATTATGACTAGAGATTTGCTTCTATGCAAAATGTACAACAGCCTTCATTAATCATACCCATGATTATTAGTGTTTGCATATTCTTCCCCCCCAAAAAAAAATTAAAACTTAAACAAATTAATAATATTGGCTATCTCTGAAACCTTTGTAATAAAAAAGTTCCAAAACTCTAATGAAGACTCTGCCATTTTTTTGACCACAAAGGCCCTTGCTTCCCTTTGTCCTTACCTAGCACCCTAAAAGGCAGGTTTGTTTGATTATGGAATCCAGTGCCAGATATTACCTCAAGCCACCCTAGAATGAGCTGAACATTAAATCCTGCACAGAAAATTAGAAGTCAAATCCTGGATTAATTTTTTCTTTACTCAAATGAGTTATATCAGAGTTAAGTTCACAAGTAGAAGTAAATAGTAAATCATGAGAATGAAGGTTTTAATGGTAAATCATAAAAGCAGAACTAATCAGCAATAACTTTCAGTAGCCTAAGAAATTTTAAAATTGTTATACAGGGTATAAACTAGGAACATTCTTCAAATTTAAGCAGATATACTGCCAAAATTAAAGTTGATTGTATGTATTATTTGCTGATAATTCTCCTGTTTTGTACAAAAATTTTATGAGATTCACAGTATGGCTAATAATTCAACGGAAAAATCTGGTGGAAGACATTAACAAGACATATTAGAATTATAAAGAATAATAATTATCAGTTAATATGTCAGCATTCCCCATATTGTCTTGATTAAAATATAGAAAATATAAAAGTCTATGGTGTATCTTTTTTGTTTATTTGTTTGCTTTTTCTATGCCCATCTGTGCATTCTACTGAAATTTTTATCAGGATCCTGCATGTTTTCATTAACTCTTAACTTCCTCGCTTGGGCTCTTCCAAGACATTCCATATTACTCCTGCTCTGACTAATTTCACATGTTTAAAAAAAAAATATATATATATATTCAAGAAGACGACATTGTGGAGACTCATACAGTGTTAGGCGATTGTTGAGGCTTGGGTCACACAGTAACAGAAAGAATATGCCACAATGCAGAAACTGAATTAGCTTATTTCTCTGCACAAAATAAAGCTTAGCCCTGTATTTCATTCACTAAATTCCTGCAGGAAGAAGAATGTGTAAGTTCCTAGAAACACATATGAAGCAGGAAAAATGGAATATGCCAAAATGCGATATAAAATTGAGGGGAAAATACTGTCCTAGAGAACCTTTTTCCTAAAGTTATTCTATTTGCTTTATGTTTTTCAGGTGTTCAAAATTTCCATAGATTTCTACAGCCTTTGTAAAGTTTAAAGGTTGGTTGGTTTTGAGTGAAACATACTGTCTGCCACTGTTTCACATGAGAAAACAAAATTTAAGGACTAAAAGAAAAATCAGTGCCTCCACTGTGCACATTTTCTTAGCCACTACCTGCCTACTAATTCTACAATACTGTCAGGCAAATCAGGATTGCAGTTTGAGGTTGATATTAATTATATGCAAGAGCAGACCTAAAATCAAAAGTTCTAGTGCTGTGCATTTTTATAAACACTTAGGTGTTTGGGGACAATGCTAAATTTTACAACAATAAGGAAATCGAAGACAAAATTCTTTGTACCAAAAAGTAATTTCTACAAAACTAGAAAAAACAGGGATTCTGTGACAAACCACCCAAAAATACTCAGCCTGGCATTCCGGGCTGGGCAATCCTAAAGTGAAAAGTCCAACAAAAAGAATTTCTGAAGAACACAAGAGATTATGAGACCTTCTCACCCAGTCACTCGCACATTTCTGTCTTCCCTTATTTTACAGTAAAAATAAGGGCTTCTAATGTCTTTTTCAACAAAATTCAGATGTCTGTAGGGACCAAATATAATTGTCATGCATGCAAATTTTTGGCAGCATCATGAAGTGAGAGCAGTTGCTCTTAGTCTTCTGTGGTTGCAAATGGCCATTCCTGTACTGAGCTCAAGAGAATTGTCCCAGCTTTTGATTTCTAAGGATATATCATCCATTCTTTCCTATGGTGAAGGTCACTTTTCAGGATGTAAACAAATCTGAAGCCTTATAAGGTTTCAAGCAGAGAGATTTTTACAGTTATTTTGATATTAAGTTCTGAAAACAACATATGGTGTTTTGATTACAAATGTGATGTTCTATATTTTCCAGTCTGCATTGCTTAACATACCTAAGCTACAGAAAATTAGTGATATATTTGAGAAGTTAGTTACATTACTACCCCTAATTTTTGAATGAATCATTCCACATATTTCAGTCGGTCATTAACACATAAGGCTTCCAATGATAATTTCTATATTACACTGTAATGGATTTGCTGGCCTAACTGATTGGAAAAATTAAGTCTCTTCCCCCAGGTATTTTTTTTTAAAATAATGCATTTTTACTGCGTTATTCACTTATAAAACAAGTGAAGACTTTAGCAGATGACAGTATCATGTTGTAGCTTAATGTTAGACAAAGAGAAATCATTCACAGGATATTAGTTTCATGTACGTTTTACACATATTTCTTGAAATAGCTAAGATTTTCCTTTCCATGTGGTCTTAAGAAACTGGTAAGAAAAATATCTTCCTGGAACTCAGCAAAAATTCTGCTCCAAGATTTACACGGGAAAAAAAGGTACAAACCAGTGAGAAAAACATTAATCTTTTGCATGAAGTTTTTCCTGTTTTCATGTCATTTTTTGGACATCTCCAGACAGATAAGATAGAAGGATTACATAACAAACACGTAATTTCTTCTTCATTTTTACAGAATTTGGGTCCATATTTTTCCTTCTTATTACCTGCAAAATCACAATCATAAGACTTCTCTGAAAAGTCTGGATGGTGTGGTCAAATGGTGGATGACATTTTTGTTGCAAATTCTGAGGTTTTCTTTTTAATTCCACATATCTAAGGGGGTTTTCTATTTGCTGAAAACAAAAGCAAACAACAAACAAACAAAAAAAGCTGCAGGCTGAAATGTCTAGTTCTTGGTATTGTCTCTTCCATTTAACTTTTCCATATATTTTTAATTTTTTCTTCTATTACAAGCATTTAATTTATAAAAGAATTTTATTGCATAAGTGACAAAAAACCCCAAACCCCCAAAACCAAAAAAACCCCTCCAATATTATTCTAGATTTTTAAAAATAAGTTACATGACATAAATAAACTGGTTTTGATGAAAGAGTACTGGTCAGAAAATTTTGCTCACAATTTTCAAAGGCATTTTCAAAACAATCTAGTTACAAAATCATAGAAAAATAAAATAAAACCTTTGCTTAAAAAAATTTCTGAATTCTAATTCCTGAAAAGATAAAAATAAAAAAAGTTTGACGATATTTTTTTGAGACTCCAGGTTACTAAGGTAAAAAACCAAAAAGGGAAATCTCGGAGACATCAAATTTTTTAGAAAAATAATCCTTGAGAGTGTAGTTAGGTGAATATTATAAATTCAGGAATAGTAACAGTTAGGTATCATCACGTACCACTGGCTTTATTGGAGCTTTAAAATCTGTGACTGTTTAGATGAAAAGGCTATCAGAAGCTACCAGACTGGTACTAATGAGCAAAAAGGTAATAAGGTAAGGTTAAATAAATGAGCTGGAGGATATAAAACATATTTGCACCTTTTTTCCTTTTTTTCAATTTTCCTTTTGGAAAGTCCTTTTATTGGATATCTTCCTGTTCATAACTTCAGCACTGCTCATGCAAAGACTTGCACAGTTGGAGAGCTGGGTCTTTATTCTAACAGGACTTTCAGTTTGCAAAAATATTCCTTTTTCTGTGTTTCATTATATCACTAAACTATTTTAACAACATAGCACTTGAAGGATCTGAAAAATGTTATCTCTCTTCAAATTCTGAAAACCTCACTCTTTCTGCTGCTGGACCAAAAATGCACGCTCATCGCTTAAGTATTTTTCAGAAATTTTAGATCATTGCACTAAATGTATTACTTTTAATATTATTAAGAAGTATTCCAGCTAAATTTGCAACAACAAATAACACCTAGTTGCAAATTATTTTAACAGGTCAGGCATATCTTTATCCAATTAAAAATGCATGTAGATATACAAAACTACTTGTATGTTTTCCAGATGTACTTGCAGTCCAGTTATCTGGAATGAGACAAAGTTCAAGAGCTTAGCTGAATAATTTTAAACATATCTTCATGTCAATCTTTCAGTTTTTTTCATTCAGAAAATATTTACCTCCTTAAAAACAAAAGCTAGAAAATCTACTTATAACCTGCTAACTAGGACCTGCAGTGTTATTTACAGAATCAAATATGTTTTTACCCAGATGAAAGATACTATTATAATTACCCAATAGAAATTGGAATACAAAATTGCATAAATGTATGACGACTTAACACTATAAAAACTGTCGAAACTCTTATGCTGCTTTTCAATGAATAACACAAAATGAATGGCATCTAAACAGAGACGAATACTGTATGTGGTAGTCTGTAAATATCAAACCAACTAATCAAGGACTATTTGAGATTTTATAGTATTTTCATAGAGTTCCATAAGGAACCTACTGTTTGATGATACTTTAGGAATAGAGATGATGTATATAACATTTCCTTCCACCAACTGACTTGCAGTCTGCCTACAAAAAGAGTGAAAAAAGTAAACTGCATTCAGTGAGATTATTTATTGGGAGTGAAAGTAAATATGATTATTAAATCAGATACGTGAAAAGCTGAATGAAGCAGGGTCCTCCACTGAGAATGGGAGCTGAGTAACGACAAACACCGATATGGTTAGATAGCGGTCCCGTTTATTGCTCAAATCAAGCAGGATTATGTAGCATTTCCAACTAGTCACGAGTTGTCCACGCACCTTAACTAACTCTGTGATTGGATACTTAGGTAAGATCATGCGTGTCTACTGTCTACTAATCTGCTAACATGTGGCAAACAAGTGTCCTCCCTCCTCTCAGCTTGTGGTTATCGCATCCCGTTAAACCTCCTCTTTTTCTCAAGGACACTCTCAGCACTAAGTCATGCTAATCTCACAGCACTCAGGGCAAGCAGGCCCTGCTAAGTCTGGCTTGTTCAGTATGTTCAGGTACAGACCATGTCCATTCTGCTCTAAGAATTCTTCTACAGCTGAATTTATTTTATTTCCTTATAAAGTCTCATTCTGTAAGAGGATGTGGATTTATGTCACTGTACTAGTATAATGCCAATTTGGAGAGGGGGGTAAAGTACCTCAACACCTCCCTCACCCCAAAACCTCCCTATAAACTCCAACCTAAGATTATCAGGCCCTCTCCATAAAAGTTTGGTATTTGTTATCTGTGTGAATTGTATTGATCCTAACCATAAAATTTAAAATTTATTCCATATTCACAATGAAGGACTAAAACCTTAAAGGACATATTAAATAATGCTTCCAGTTTGTACAGATCTAGAGTAAAGCGCTGCCTAATGCTCAAGGCATGTCTCTCCAGCATCTGTCTCCATCATTTCAATGAAGCAATATACATTGCTTATGATACTTCAATTGTATTGCAAATTTATTAGTCTAGTTTCAGTTTCTAGCTTTATTAATTCACAATATTTACTAATTCCGAGAATTTATTTCACTCAGTGCCTTGTTTAAAAAGGAAGCCATTTTTATTCATATTTTGAACATAGCCACTTTGCTTTACAGATCTCTGTCTTACAAGTGTTCCCAAACATTTATTAGTGCTATTTGCAAGAACAAACTATTTCTAGCGTCATTTCATGGTAGAAAATTGGTGTCCATTATTATCTTGACTACAACTGTCTGAAATTTCACTTACAGCAGTGACAAACAAAATCTGTATAATCTAAAAAACTTGCAAACTGACAGCAACAAAAAAGACACAATGTACTGGGACACATAAGGTAATCAATTAATTAGTATTTCGGAAAAAACTAAATAAGTAAACTTTTAAAACAAGAACTAGCATAGGAATGAACCAAACCAGGATTCTGTATGCCAGAAAAATAATTTTTTAAAAAATTAACAACCAAATCAAAACAGTCACAAACTCAATTTGAGGCACTCTAAATGGTATTACTAGGACGTGAAAGTGGAATACAAGTATACAGGTTGATGACTAGATGAAACTAAAGTATTTCAAGTATTTCATTTTGAATGCACTTACTGCACAATTAAATGAGACAGTAAAAAAGGGTGGTGGGTAGAGAAATCAGTAGAATGAATAAAAATTAATTATTTACTGTGAATAAAAAGGTAACAGCCTGTTGCTACATGGTAGAAAGGACAACATAACTCAGGGGTGAAATCATGACTGTTAATGAGGCTGTTAAAACAGTAAAAGACAAGATGAAATTATTGTCAATCATTTGGGGGGAGAAGAGATGGGAGAAAAAACATTAAATGTATCAGAATTTAGAAATGTTTAGTCTGCAGGGCAGAGATACATGGTTCTGAATAGCTTTATTAATGTAGTTCCTTGTTGCTCTCCACACTACTTAAACAAGACTCCTACCCTTTAAACTTTGACTTACATGGCATCTATTGCTGGGACAAACAGCTCTCTCAATACTTCACCTGAACAAGACATTAACACCCTACCAAAAGCTGCAGCAGCTTATTACTATAGCCAAGCATATTTTTTTCCAAAAATGTTTAAGAAACCTTTGTTGCGCTTTTACTAATGCACATTAATATAAGCAATTAAAATTTGGTCATGCTAAGAACTTCAAATCGATTCTCTTTCTTTCTCTGAACAAGGATTCTAGGCTTCATATGCTAGGTAATCATATATGCATTACATGACTAGAAGAAGGCAATTTTCAGTGAGGAAAAAATGGTAATGAGTTTACAAAAAATTATAAATCATTATACACAAATTGCTGTCAAATGAAAGAGACAAGTTGGAAAAGAGAACAGTTCTAATGACTTCTCAACTTTTAGTCATAGGCATCTCACATAACATTTGCACTTAAACCATATGTAACTCTTTTTGATAGAAATGGCTTCTAAGTTTATAGCAAAGATTTAAAGTGCTTTCACAGTTCATTCATTTGTGCAAGTGTGATAACTTAAGAATTATAAGAATTTTCAAAATATGTTACATTAAGATTGCTTCCTAACTGATGGAAGTTTTTGTCCATGTTCATTTATAGCTCAGGTTGGCTGATACCTGCAAGCCATTTTCAAGTTTATAAGAGTATTTATAAAATCTAATGCTTTTAGTTTCTAGTACGTTTCCAGTAAGTTCATGCAGTGGCATGAACACAGTAAAAGCAATAATGTAATGTAAGTGTATTATTTGAGGCATATCTTTTGAAATCCAATATTAATTAGTAATATTTCATGGCCATCCTAATTCATATTTCCAATGTTCTTTCTCTGATCTGCCATGACAAGTTTCCTATGAAAATATGTTACTAATTAAAACCAAAAAAAGTAAGAAAATTCATGTTTCTCAAAGACAATGAGTATGTTTATGTTCCGAGTGTGAATTTCATACATTAGAGTGGTCATTTTATTAAAATCATGCTTATAATTTCAGAGTGCCACTTGGTTTAAAATTGCCTTGAATTAGTCCAATCTGTGCATTACCTCTTAGAAGCTTCCTAATCCTCCCATGCCTTAATTAAAATTCATATTAAACTATAGTGATTTACACCTCTACAGAAAGAGACACTTAAGAAGTTTTAAAGATTAATGACATTGGGATGAATGCCAAGACAGGATATGCTGAAATGAGAAGGCACCCAGGTTGTGTGAATCCACTTTGCTGCTCTTCAGGAGGACACAAAGAAGGAGTAGCTAAAACACAGCCATAACAGTAGATTTCCCCAGCCAGCAACTGCAATACTTCAAAATGTCTATCTGCAATTACTTTGTACTACAGGAAAAAAAAAAAATTGCATTCAAAAATGTTGGGAGATAGCTTATAAAGGCATTGAGACACGTCACATTACACAGGGCAGTGCATCAGAAGTTATTAAATAAAAACAGTATTACTGAAATGTGTGTTGTTTCTGAAGCTTATCTGACTAGTCTAATTTCCCTTCTCTAGAAATTATTTTGTCTGTCCTAAGCAGGAATGATCTTAACTTACACTGACAAGTACATCTTTACTTTCCCTCCAGCACTTACGGTCTTCTAAGATGAAGCTTATATTTCAAAATGGGTTTAAGAGCTCACATTTCATCACAGTAGCACTCAGCAAGCATTGCCTACTCATAGTAAAACACTTCCTCTACCTGCAGAAAAATCTGAAGCAAAACAATAGAAAGATTTAGCAAAATATAAATCTGCAAGAGAACACAAACTGAAGACAAAACTACAAGCATAAGTGTGCATAAATGTATACACACAGAACACAAATGCATACAAGAACTGCAGAAGTATTCACCTTTTCCTGGGACCAATGCCTTTGTGAACTTTCTGGTCACTTTTGAATTCCCGCGGTTCTTCACTCTTCCAATTTATGATTCCATTAACCTTCATGAAAGCTGCTAACTTTATTGCTGATTTTCTCTGAAGAAGGACTGGCTAATGACTGACACAATTTTTAGTGCAGTAAGTTCTCTGAATATTTGTATAACTCAATTATATTATCATACAGTAATACCTTTACTTATTATACTTAAAAACTCAAATATTTAAAAAAAAAATAATTAGGATTTAGTTTCTTCTATCTTAAGAGAAAAATTTTGACAGTTTTGATTCAGACTTTATACACCAACACCACAATACCACATGATTTTCAAGGGTTTGACTGAAATTACACATAGTAAATCTCTCATTTTTTAATTAAGTCAGTAATCAAACTCAGAATTTCAGCTGAAAACTCTGAAGCAAAACAGTCTAAATAAGGAATGGCTCAGCTTTTCCATAAGAAAAACAATGAATTTAGACTGGAAGGTTAATTTCTAATTAGAAGCAGAGTGTTCCAAAATTCCCAGTTTTCCTGGACAACATGAATTCCTGGTTGGCATGCTTTTCATTACTTAGGATATACTCCCATCATGTTTATTAATGATGTTTCCACTCCTTAACTGAGATTTTATGCAGATTGAAAATCAATATTTCTCCAAATAGCCTGCATACTGCAAACTATTAGAGAACGTTTTACAATCACTTCACCAAATGTTATTAAGGGTACTAAATATGACAGTGAAGCTGACTGTAGAAGTGTAGAATTGCCTGCTATTGTAAAACAATGAAAACCAAAATGTAAACTAGAAAAAAAAGGCTTTGTAATTTACTAAAAGAGTAACATTTTTATCATTACCTGTCTTGCAGCAGCATGTTGGATCAATGCTAATCAAAGGTGGGGATGACCAATGTCAGAAGATAATTTAGAAAACAATCAACGAAGAAAAAGTTATTTGAAAAAATGAAACAAATATTCTTGTACAACAGGCAATCAGAAATTATACCAGATTGAGAAAAAAAAGTCTTTATAGACATTAACTCAGGTTTTCTTGAGCTTCTACCTCGTCAATAATGTCACTACTAATTAATACTTTTAAAGACCATACTTTTCCAGAAATCAGTCCCAAATGAGCCACTATTTCCATTTCACTGCAGCCATAATCTCCTCTAGGAAATATTTCCCCAAGGAACCATGCTCAAAACCTTTCTGTGCTATCATTTCACAAAATATGGTATTTCACAGTCTACTGGTAACTATCTTAATCTGCAGGTAAGTCATAGTACCAAACATCATGAAAATGTATTTTTTCTTCTATTTTATTTGGAGGCAAGGGAAGACCTTAGACTTGGACCACCTCAAATTCAGTTCTCTAGCTCTTTTTCAGCGGCCCTGAGGAAACATGCTATACCTCTGTTGCAACAATCACAGTCAGCTCTCCCCTTGTGATCCATGTAAACATAATTCCCTTCACGTTCCACTGTCTCCTCCAAGATTACAGCTCAATTTTCTTTGCCATCTCCAAACACCAATTGCTGCATAAATCCTGTTTAAAATTGGCTTACAATAATTTTATTGTCAATTTACAATTTCAGACTGAAGGAAAAGTAAACACACAGATGACTAAACAACCACAATTTTCACTAGAATGCACATAAAAGCAGACCGAAAAACCAAAGATATAATTTTGAAAGAAGAGAGAAAAATGAAAAAGAGCATATAAAAGCCTTTCATTTCACTTATGTGTTCCCTTTTCCTTTAACCCAACCCCAGTACAGAGAACAAAAACCTAGCAGAAGAGATTTTGTCTTTTGATAAGTTAAAGCTGAAACAGTCAGTTATGGATAGCCATTTCTTCATTTGTACCATGTTAATGGGTTTTAATCTCAAATAGCATGTGTCTCATCATCACACTATGACTATGCCAGACTATAGATAAATGTACAATAGCTGTTAGCATTCTCTCTGTGACACCAAACAGCTCAAATCAAAACAAACTGTGCAACTATTCTAGTTCTGCTTCTTCAGTAAGCTTGTATCTTGGGATACCGTAATTAGGCTTCTTTTTGCACAAGTTGCCCGAAAAAAAGCCTTATGCACACATTGTAGCAGTGTGCTGTAATACAGTCAGCTTTTCTCCTTACTTCCAGCTCTAAATATACACCTGAAAGTAAGCTCACCTCATTGATCTCTCTTATTTCTGCTTTTCTCACACAGAGATGGGCTGCACGTCTTCAAAATGTGTTATTTTGAGGAGAAAACAGGATTTTTTTTTTTGTGGTGTATCAACATTAAAAGGAAAAAGACCTCCAACTTACGTTCAAACTGAATGAAATGTGCTTTTTATTCAATAGAAAGTATTACATCCATTCATAGCCCAGTCAGAAAAAATAAAAAAAATGCTGTCAGATAGAAGTGTTTTTATGCCATCTACCAGTGTATCAGTTGGGGGAAAAGATGGCATCATAAAACACTAGATCTGTTAAATTTTATATGCCACCTCTTCAGACATCAGCCCTCTTTGTGGTATCATTGAAGTCAGAAATGAAGATTCATTTTACTGACTTCAGCACAGGTAAGGAGCACTAACCAATTCCACCCACAAGTGAAAGCATGACTATCACTTGATCTCATGTCATAGTCAAGTCTTTTATATTTCAAGAGTTTTCAATATGTATTCTTAGATTACTGCAGAGACTCAACCAGGACACAGGTATCCTATTTACTCTCCATTAATAAACAAAAACTATTTTGCATATCTTAACAACACTGACGTTTTAGATTCTTTCCTGCCTTATTATTAGTCTTTTGGGCTCATCAGGATGTGCAACCTCATAATAGTACCTGGCAAAACCTGACACCTACCTGCTTTGTGTTCTCAAAGAATGAACGTCCCCTGACGCGCACACAGATGTAGATCAGCTTCTCAACACAGACAGCAAGAAAGGGAGGGTGACTCCACAGTATAAAAAAGTCAAACAAACTAGTGAAAAGATCCAACATTGCACTGAATTCCTTTTTAGTGCCAAATGTACTAGGAAGTACTAATCTTTAATTAATATAGAAGTTATTAATCTCACTAGTAATGCAGCCGCAACATCCTCTAAGATAAAGGATAAATTCGATATATGTCTTTCCCCTGGTTCGTGGCAACCAGAGAGAAGCACAAAAGAGAAACATTTCTCATTTCTTCCGGTATCCCAAGTCCTGCTGGACATTCAGTTGCAACGGAAGGAATGGGGAGGATGGGGAGGTATAAACACAAACAACCTGAAAATGTGTTTATATACATTGTGATTAAAAATAAGGCTGTATTCTCCAGTGACAGGCCATCACCAGGATTTTGTAGAACTGGGGCCTGCTAATTAAGTTTTCCTGTTCCTGAAGCAATCTCAGAGCTAAGCCTGAAGAATATTGATTGTCTTGTAAGTTTGATACATATTTGGGCTGTCATTATTGAAGTTATGCTACACTTCAGAGCCCTTCCTTTTGATTAGTGACTTCCAAAAAAAAAACCCAGGTTAAATGCTACTCACATCTGACTCACTTTTTTAATCTACAACATACATCTCTTACTAACTGTCTCTGCATAATCTAATAAACTTTTTTAATCAGTATTTTAGTTAGAAGATAATTAAATAGCAAAGCTGGGTACTTCCAAGATACACAAAGAGATTGCTTTATCAATGATAAAAACATTCTCAGCTCATTGAAGGGACTGGGAATACCAATTTAAGGCAAAATGAATACTGCTTGATAACAAGCTGCATAGCACTGCTCTCAACCCAAGAAATGTGAATATGTGTTATTCACACCTTAAATAATGAGGATGCAAAAAAAAGCCTGCTTTGGATTTGCAGGGTAAAATGCACATATCATGAATGTGCCTCTCTGGAAGTGTGATTTATTTTTCATCATTGGTTTTATTTGGTTGTATTCATTATGATAACCAGGATAGTTTCTAATTTTTGCATTTAAAAATATTTCTTTCTCTGTATCCCTATATATATATCTTATTACTCGTAAATTTGGGCCTTATATGCTAAATACTGGAAACATGCTTCTGCAATAACCTGGACTTATTATCTAAAATGAGGAAGCAAGTACCTGTATTCCATAAACTGTATTTATTCTGCAACTTCTAGCACGGCATTATAAAAGGACACAGATATAAGGTCTAATGACCACTTCACTTCTGTTTATATAAAAAAAAAGAGAAGAAATCCAAATTTCTTTTGGTTAACTGCACGTATTTTCTCCTGTAGTGTGTATTAAACAGGACTTATAAAAATTTCTATGCAAATGACACACAAAATATTCACTATAAGACAGGTCTTCTGAACTCAAATGCATACTGAAAATGCAGACACATATATGGATAAAGTAATATTTTTTAGATATTTTAGGTCATAGTGAATAAGAAATAGTCCATTTACAATGTTTAAAGTAACAAAAGTTAATCTGGAGAAAACTAGAAACAGCATCTGACAGGAAAGGTAAGGAGCACTAGAAACATACTCATTTTGACCTCACTTAATAATTGATACACACTGACTTACATCTGGAGCTTGATAACCCATGACTGAATCAGCAGCAATGATGTCTGCTCTTGTGTTAGATTTTCCTGCCTCCTGACCATTTGCCAAATTCTAACTGTGTGAGTTCTCATCTATCTATGTACAATTACATATTCCTGAGGCTGAGTGTCCTTTGGCTTTCTTTATTGGTCTCTATTCAATTCAAATTTTACATGTTGCTTCTTTGCCTTTCAACTTAACATTAGGGAAAATAATGTGGTTTATCAAAATATTTAGGCACAACTTAGGGTTGGGACAATTGAAATTTATTTTAAGAATTCCAAGTATTACCTGAACACTGTTACCTATTCTACTGTCACAGCACTTGGAAAGCCGAGTCAGACAAAGGCAGACTGCAGTAAATGCAAGACAGGCTCAAATAGTTTCTCTGTTCAAGCATGCAGCATAACTTAAGACAGAACCCTGGGGAAATGTGCTCCCATATAAGCATTTCTATGCTTTTATTCAGATACCATATCCACAGTCAATAAATTTTCACCTTTTGAAAAACAGATTCTCTGCTTTTCATCAGTCACTCGACAGATATTTTGTGGCTATTTTCATTTGGCATTTTTGCTGGTCTGAATTGATCTAGAGTGAAATACATTGCAGTAGGCTTTGATGAAAACCAAACCTATGTTTTTATATTTTAATCAGAAAAGGCTGAGTCTCAGCTGTTGGTTATATGATATTCAAAATTATCTTCCATCATGCTTTTGGGCCAACTTTCATCTAAAGGAGGAAACACTCCAGAACTCTAGTGTACTCGTAACTCATTAGAACAGAGGATGAAATTTGACCTTTAGAGTTCACTTCCAAGCACATTAATGGTCCACAGTTTCATTACACATACTAAAAGAAATGACAATTTACCATGAAACCCACTGCAGATGGAAGTGCTGACAGCTTTCTTAGCATATTCTGTTTTCTTTTTGCAGGTATAGGAAATCTGTTCCACGGATAGAAGTCTCTCCAAAGCATAATAAAAAACCCCAAAAAGACCTCAAACAAACGAACCTAAACCAAAGAGCTATACATAAAATTTTCCAATGTCTCTTATAACCATTATGATATCTGATAAATGTTATGAATGGTTATAGATGAACACATGGCACTACAAGCCCTTATTTCAGATATTGGGACTTTACACAGATCAAAGTAGCAAGACAGCTCTCTTCATTTTGTGACATATATGCAATTTATGGTTACAAACACTCCCCTAAAGGAAATAAGAACTTTTACGACCTTATCTCCCACCCCAGTAATTCTATACCATGTGTGTATCCCACTAAGAGAATTTGCCCTTATGGATAATCCTGTGGGCTGAACAAACGACTGCCCTTCCACCTGCACTGCAAGAAAACTGCGGCAGGTCAGGGGGGACGGTGCTTGTTAGGTCTGGGGTAGAGTTAATTTTCTTCATGCTCACTGGTGTGGGGCTGCATTTCAGATTTGTGCTGTTGATAACACAAAGATGCTTTCATTACTACTGAGCAGCACTTAGAGTCGAGGCCTTTTCTGCTCGCCATCCCACCCCACCAGTGAGGACACTGGGGGTGCACAAGGATCAGTGAAGGGACACAGCCAGAACTGTTGTCTGTCACTAAAAGAAGGGATGTTCCAGATCATTTGGTGTCATGGTCAGCACATACAGCTGGAGAAAGAAGAAGGAAGGGGGGTGAGGGGATGTTTGGAGTGATGGCATTTGTGTTCCCAAGTCACCATCACACATGATGAGGCCCTGCTCTCCCGGAGCTGGCTGAACACCTGCCTGCCCATGGGAAGCAGTGAATGAATTCCTCATTTTGCCTTGCATATGTGCACCATTTTGCTTTATCTATTAAACTATCTTTATCTCAATTCACGAGTTTTCTCTTTCTTTTAATCTTCTGATTCTTCCTCATCCCACCTGTGGAAGAGTGAGCCAGTGGTTCAATGGGACTGAGTTGTCAGCTGGAGTGAAACCATGACAGAAACCATCTCAGCTGCTGGCTCATTAGTATCCCTTGACAGTAAGCAAAATTAAGATACCCTACCACTCTAGTAGTAACTGCCTCTTCTTTCCTCCCATCTTTGTAAGACAGTAACCTATTAAGTGCCAAACCAATTTTTTTTCTCTCATAAATATGTATTGATATAAGATTTCCTTCAAAATTACAATTGTGCTATGACATAAACAAACCTCATTCAAACAAATTGAGTCCCTGGTTCTCTCAAGGAATCTATTTGAAGGAAAGGAAAAAAAAAACCCCTCATTTTTCTTTGATGCACTTACTGGATCATGTGTGATAAATTAAAAGCTGTGCTTTGTTTTCTTTTCTTTTGTTTCACTTGCTATAAATTCATGCCTTGCATCACACTTTACAAGGCTGGGTGTTCTGCCCTAGTGCTTTTTTTTCAGAATAAGCAGACCAACTAGGGATGAATAATACCATAAGAATGCATTAGAAAGAATCTTCTAAGGATAAATTCAAAAGGATCATGACAAGATTAAACACATAGGATAAATTACTGCAGTAAGATCATAAGACTCTTCAAAGCCTTTCATGGGGAAAGAAAAGAAAAAAGGAAAAAAAACGCAAAAAAAGAAAGGCTAAACCAGTGGTTTTAACTCAGTACTTCTGACACTGTTACCATATGACAGTAGTTCATGAATATATCTTGTAGTGAATTTTTGAGTAAAAAAGCCAAAAAAGAGAGTGGCTCATATATATATATATATAAAAGTCTTGATCTAAAAACCTTACTGAAAGTGGGAATCCCCCAAGTAATGCATAAATAGAATCGACTATTTCAGTTGGAACAGATCTCTAATGACCACCTGGTTCAACTGCCTGGCTGCTTCAGCAGTGATGAAAAGTTTGTTATTGAGGGCATTGTCCAAATACCTCCATAACACTGACAGGATTGGGGTATCAACCACTTCTCTAGGAAGCCTGTTCTCGTATTTGCCCAACCTCTTGGCAAAGAAATGCTTCTTAATGTCAAGTCTGAATCTCTCCCAAAAGTAATCAGAAATTTAAGATTCTCTCAGATTATGTCAAAATCCCACTTATTTAATTAAAGAAAAATCTCTGATAATATTTGATACTAACTATGAGGAAACAAATATCACAATCTACTTGTCAATACAAGTTTTGAATAATGAATTTGCTACTGAAGTCACAGAATCATGAAATGGTTTGTTGTAGAAGGGATCTTAAAATAATCTAGTTCCAATCCCTGTCCACAGACAGGGACTCCCATTAGACCAGAATGCCCTATCCAACCTGGTTTGGAACACTTCCAGAGATGTGACATCCCCAGTCTTCTCTGGGCAACCTGTTCCAGTGACTCATCACCCTTACAATAAAGAACTTATTCCTACTATCTAATTGAATCCCTAAAACCTTCTTTCAGTTTAAATCCATTCCTCATTCATACCCTCACAAAAAGTTTTTCAAGACTACAAAGCCTTGTAGTCTGTAGGTACTGCAAGGCTGCTGTAAGGTCTCCCTTGGAACTTTCTCCAGGCTGAACAACCCCAACTCTTGTATTTTAAGCAATGAAGCACCAAAGAAGTCAGAATGGCCACACAGATAAAAGGTTACTGGAAGTTTGCTAACCAGTCAAATTAAACACATAATGAAACCAAATTTCAGAGAAAAAAAAAACCTACCTCAAAACAAACACTATCATCATAGCTATCTTTTGTCTACATCTCAGACTGAAATCTATGCTTCTGATTTATTTGATCCGAAAACAATTGATCCAAATGGCATAAACAACCCTAGATGACTAGAGATGCCTCCAACCTAAAAACCTTCCCTTGTATCCTATCAGCCCCAAAATGCAGTGGGTCCTGGAGAGGCAATCTAGCAGAAAATATCACATTTTTAGGTCTTTATCATCATAAGTCCCCATCTCCAGCTCTTTTTGAACTGCACCCACGTGTTGTGGAATGGTGAGGACTACCTGAATTCCATTAGGGCATAGAATTAAATGCTGCAAACTATCTGGTCACTGTAACTTTATTTTAACAGATAGAAAAAGTTTCTTCTAAAAGTGGTCTCAGCCACAATGCAGTTCAGGTTAATTTTGTCTAAAATAGAGTAATGCTTGATGTATAATCTTTCAAAAATACTCATGTGACAGACCAGTTGTATACCAAGATCAACACATTTTCCCTAAAAGATGAAATTGCAACTACGCAAAAATGCTGACAACATGAGAAAGGAGGTCCCTCAAGGGTTAGCTGCTCCATAGTAATCACATCTATCCCCAAGAAGTTGAATTATAAATTAGGGTGTTTTAACTAGTCACTTAGCCATAGTTGAACTCATATTAAAGAATTGTGTTGAACAAAAAAATGTGACTTGACAGAGCAATGTTCAGAATTGTGTTTAGCCATTCACATTATGGAATAGCATCAATGAAGTACCTGGTTTCACCTATTGATATTTTCTTCAACATAAAAGTGAAAAAAAATGCCTGTGATGTTAAAAACTGACATTGGTGATGCTGGGGACTTTCAGAAACATGACAACACAGGCAAAATCAATCTGAGACCTGGGAAAGTGCTATCACTTCATGAAAATGATGCTCTGCTTCTCTGCAACTGAGAACAACACAAAGAAGAACGATAGTAGAAGCAGGAAACATGCAGAGAGTATGTCTGTCACCCCAAAAGAGCATCTACAACCAGCCTATGATACATAAGTTGGAAAAGCACACAAGTGTCAGTTGCTTTACTCTTAGATCTCATATCAGTGAAGAGAGACTGCAGAGAAAGCAGCATTACAAGTGGTAAGATATGACACCCAAACTAGTGGAATTGCTAATATCTGACAAAGAAAAAGACCTAACCAACCAACCAAAACCAAAACCAATCCTACACCACCCAAAGAGTGGATGCTCTTAGGACTTCTATTCATACCGGGCATGTTATTAATGTAAGAGAAGAGCTGATATTTTACTACCCTTTTTTTTTCCTCCCCAGAATCCCCGCAATGACACCTGAAACTTCTTCAGGCTATCTGCCTCTCTTTGTCTGGTTTAGTCCTACAGAAAAGCCATTTATTGACAGTGAGTCAATAAATTTACCTGCTGTCTAAGCAGGTATTCCTATGGAATGTGTTCAGAAATTGTGCCTCTAGAGGACACATTCAGAGTATTTCAAGGTACTACAGATCAGTCCTCCCTATCATTCTTTCATTATGAGTAAGAGCACAGTGCAATGGACACAAAAACCTTTATTAATTAACAGGACCACTTAAAGAGCTACATAGGATGGCTACATCTTATGCTGGTAGGTCTCCAACCGCTAATATTATGGGCATATGCCTAAAATTGAAATGCTCTTACCTAGCTAGTTTTTAAAGAAAAAATATGTTTTGCTCCTGATAAGAAGCAGACTCTTAATTGATAAAAAATATTAAAGTGATGCCCCACCCATCTTAAACATTGTACCTTGATAGCCTGTTGGAAGAGCCCGTGCTCTGCCCTGGAACTGTTTTTAAAATCACTCCTCAAGAGTTAAGAACCTTGTCCTGTGATAGCAAAATCAAAGCAAGACTGAAGTCTTTATTATAGGACCTCTATGGCTAAAGCATTCATCCAAGATGGATGTGATTCCTTCTGTCCTAAAGCAGGATCCAAACCTTCCAAGAAATAGTTCTGAGATCAGACCACGACTTGCCTTTCTTTTCATTAGGAATTCAAAAAACACACACGTGTACAATAATACAGACAAACTCAACAGCTTTAGCAGCAGGAAACACATACACCTTTATCAGCTGAATAAAGTGGAGAAGGAAAGGGAACTGTAGAAATCCTGAAAGCATGCCATCTATTGCTTTCATTTGTGGTACGTAATGTTTAAAATTAGAGTGAAGAGCACACCCTTTGACCTGAAAAGCTTAAAGCACGTTTGTAAAGACGACAAGACACCTCTTGGTTTTGTGGCCACTCATTTCAAACAGCTCAAGACCTTCACTAATTTATGTAAATGAATGCATGTCAACACATGATGACAAAAAATGAGAAGACAAAAACAAAAAAGGAACTCAGCACTTATTAAGGAAACTTTCATATTCTTACAACTGATGAGACTAAAAGCCCACAAGATTCAAGTGTATCATTTCAATCTTTTGTTTAAATATTTCAGGGAACACTACTCTCAAACATGTCACGGAAACATCTATTTTTCTGCAATGAAAGATTACAAAAACTAGATAACTCGCTGTTTACTTTCTTGCCTTCAGATAGCATGAAGCAAAAAAAGATTAGAAGGAGAAGTCAGTCTGATAATCTACTGCTGAAATTGCAGCCATTTTTAAAGTAGCTGGCTTCTGATATATTTGACATTAAAAAAAAAAAATCGCTTTGTCCTACTGCTGTCTGATAAAGGACAATTTCCATATTTATTTTTAAAGGAGTGCAAAGTGAACTTAATTAACTAACATGCTTTCCTATTTATTCAGCTGAAAATGCTATTGCCTGTTCAGAGGAAGACAGGCAGAATTCTATAGAATCTGACCATAGTAATTTAGACGCAATTCCTGTCTTCCTTTCCTCACCTGCACAACTGTACTATACTTAATAAAATAGGTCTTAAATTTGAATGCACAGCATGAATTACAGTCCTAGTCCTTACCATCGATTCAATCTTGGCTCAAAAGAAGCTCTATTGCAATTTTAGCTGCATTATCAGGCAGTTTAACTCCAACTTTGCCAGTTTGAATTTTCCATGTATTCAAAAAAATTCCTTTGAACACTGGGTGCTTATTTTCCATACTCTAAGTATATAAAGCATCTTCCTGAGTGTGAAATGTGGGTAACTTCATCCCTTTTCTTTTTTGGTTCTTATAAATCTTGGTCATGTTTGCATCCTTCTTTGGAATATTTTCAAGGAGTTTTTCATCCTCATTTTTGTAAAAAGAGAGTAGAAATAGAGGTGGGCCCTTAGGAATACTGCCCAGAGACTTTACAAAAAAATATTTGGCATTAGAATTGCAGGTCATTGGAACAAAAGGAAACGCCAAGATGGTCCTCACAGAATTAGTATTTTGTAGGTTGATACTCTTGCTTTTGGCTAAGTGCAGCTGATAAAGTCTTGCTACACCCAAAATTCTGAACAGATTTGTACTAGTTTTGAGCTTTGTTGTGAAAAGAGACTTTTCAAGTAAGAACTGTGCAGTGGACTACAGATACTTTCTTATTCTATTTTTCCTGCAAAGAATTTCTTAGACTCATTTATGTGGCAAGTATATAGAATTAGGAAGAATAACAGTTCTAGCCATTTCTTAAAAAAAATTAAAGCAAAAAACCGCCACACGACTTAAATGCAATTTTTTTAAACATGATTGCAATTAAAGACCACATGAAACTAGCTATCCTTTTAACTGTGGAAAGGTTGTACGACCTTTTAAGTAATACATTCAAAACTCTCAAGAAAGGTATCTTTCACTGTATGAAAAGTCACTACAATTTCTTTTTTTTTTTTTCAGTAGGGAGGTGATGAGCAGAGGGTATCATTAAACGAATACAACACAAATCCTCCCTATGACCAAGAACTGCAACACCAATAGGCCTATTAATCTTTCTCTAGCAAAATAATGTTGTGAGGAAAAAGTGTTTTCTCAATTTTTACCAGAAAAGTCACATTGATGGGTATAGCTGTTGTACCAGTAGTAAGTGTGACTTTGGCACGTTCCAAGTTCGGCAGCTTCATTGACTTTGCTAAGTTGACAATGAATAAAACTTTGTAGAGTCTCTTCCCCAAAATACCATCAGCATGGCTTTGCTAAACACAGACAACTTTGACTGGTATATATCAGGTCATTTTCTGAGGGGAAATAGCACATATATAGCTCCATAACTTGCTAGAAGAACTAACTCATAAGTGGAAAAGTCAAGTTAAGATTTCAACTAATGATTTTAGAAAGTCTCAGTCACTGATGTCTCTGTTTGGTATTTCTCTTCACAGACCCTCAAGTTGCTTATTTTTGCTAAAAAGTAATTAACTAAGTACAATGGAATAGGTTTTAGCCTATTAAGTTATTTCCATGGGAATTTAAATAAATTAGTTATAATTAGATCTAATGAAATCTCTAAGAGTGCTGGGTTTAAGTGCAGAAATTATTCTATTGCCTGTGTACAGGCAATCAGTATCAGAATACATTCAAAACATCCTTTACATGTGAGCTCTCAAATTAACATAAAGATCTAAAAGAAAGTTCAGTATTTACTTTCTCTTACCGTCCATTGTTCCTATATATTATTAAAATGTGTAACAAAAACATCAAAACAAAGTAAAAAAAAAAATTGAGACAAAAAGGATTGTAATATTAATTGTTGGAGAAAAGAAGAGAGGATAATAGGCTCAAGAAAGAATCATTTAAGATGAACTCCTAGAGAGATTGGAAAATTAAGTCAACAGATCTTTTTGGAGTAATTCTAAGTGGTTTAGTACTATTATATATAAGAAATATGGAAATAAATTAAAAGTCTTGCTTGCAATAAGAAAATAATTAGAACACAACCAGCATTTTTGACAAAGTGAACACCTCCAAAAAGACAGAAGAACAAGGCAAGGAAATGAAGTTTAAGTTTAGAATAAAAACTCCATCTTGTATCAAAAGACAGCACAAACCACCAAGACTCATTCTTAAAAGATTCTAGAGGTGCTAGAAAAGAAACAGATCTCTTCATGACTGCAGTTACTATTTATTGTAGAAATAACAAAACAGAAGCACATAAAGTCTTTTCTTTCATTCTGAAGTTCCTAGTATCTTTGTTTCTTTTGTTTTTTTTTCACTTAAGTCCACAGGCTTAAAGTGTCTCCCCTTCATTCTACACAGTAGAATAGAGGGAGACAATGACAAAAAATTTATCCTTTTTTATCTTCCTGTTCCTTTTCTGATTTCACGGTTCTTACTCTTCTTACCCTCAGTCCTTACAACAATTCTTTTGCCTCTCAGGTGTTCCAAAAACAGTGCATGCAATGCTGCCTGAGAATCTATAGTTTCTTGCTGGAATTTGACTCTTTATGGACAACAGTCCATAAAGATTGCATTGATGGCTTGTTAACCATTCAGCCAGAGAGAATTTAAAAACAGATTTCATTTTGGGACAAATTTCATTGTTATTATATTTCTTATCTGAGTAGGTATTGCTCATCTTTTTTCTCAATCCAATCACTTTCTTACCATTTCTCATTATCACTACTGCTACTCAGGACCATTTGTATTATTCTTCAGCTAAGAATGTCCACTGAGTGATTAGCACAGTCAACTCTCAGTAAATGGCTACAAGCCTAAATTCACTTTTTTCCTTCTTGGAAAGACTATTCCCTTTCTGGTACTCTTTTACACATTACTAAGTCCATCTTCCTATTAGCATCCTCATCAGAAGTCTCTCACATATGAGAAAGCCTCATGCACTGGAAAGGCTATTTAAATATATTCAACATGTCACTGCTTTGTTATATCACAAATAGGCAACTTCCTCAATTACCTTTGTGACAAAAGATTTCAGACCACCGAACACACTGAGGAGGATCAGCACACCTATGCTGAAAATCTTGAAAACCATTTTGCTTATCAGAAATTTCACTTCATTATTTTTTGCAGTCAGACATTGTCAAAAGATTTTATCCACCCCATCATGTTCCTCATATATGACTTTTTAGCCCAAAAAAAGAGACCATTTTAATTTGCCAGAAATAGTACATAATTTTTCTAGGTGTCAAATATAAGAGGAAAAGTTGAAGAGGGTTCTGTTGCAGTGAGGCACAGTGGCTGCTTATGTCCATGTTTAGCATCCATTGGCGGATCATGAATAACAGGTGATTTCAAATAGATGTTTACTTTTAACACTATAATGGACCTGTTTTTCACTGACTAGAGGAAAAGCCCAAGTAGACTAGGTTTAAAAAGATTGAGAGATACCATAACACAGATAAAGAAGAATTATCTTTCTGTAGTTTCAAGACAAAGAAAGATATTAGATAAAGAAGAGGAGTTGGAAGTCAGCAGACCCAAGAAATTTTATTCTGGGTTTTTTGATACACAGTGAAAACAATTTCTACACCACAGCTGTGTAAGTTTTCTGTAGAATCACTGTTTCCTCTGTTTTCTTATCAGAGTCCCTCTTGTATTTACAAAGATTATTTCAGAATTGGCTCAGCAGTTAACACATGATGAAGAAAGGTAGCAGGAGGAAAAAACAATCAAGAAATGCTTGCAAGCAAAAATTTTAAAAAATCATAATGTTCAGAAACATTATGATAGCTTTTTCTCTTCAGTTAACTTGTTTTATTTTCTTACTCAGTGGTTCCATCTGCCTAAGTGACAGCTTGTTCAAAATCCCCACTGGTCCTTTTTTAATGCGGCATTTTTAAAGAACATACAAAGTCTAATCCATAATTATCTATCCTCTCAGGATACCAGTCACTACTAAAAAAATGCTTAATTAAATTATCCTAAGATTAATAGTGATTTTGATATAAATATGGCAGTCAAACAAATGTAAAAAAAACATACAATGGAAAAGGAGAAATAAATCCCCAGACACACATTTCTTCAGCTGAAGTCTGTATTTTGGTTCCTCAATGATTAAATCACAAAATTAGATTTCTAAATTGTAACACAGTCCTTTCAAAGCAATAGAACAGACTTTAAGTTTGCCTGTGAAAGCCTAAAAGAGCAAATAAAGCCCTTGAGCAAATTAAGAAAAAAAAAGAACTGTTACATGCAAACCCCAGCAATTTGGCCACCCAGTATTTATGTTCAGAGATTACTAATACCAGCTGATATTTTAAGCCATTTGATAGCTGTTAATTCCACAATCATCCTTTGACCACCATAAAAAAACCTCAAACAAAATCAATTAAATTAAAAAATGGAACAGAATCCAAATGTAATCAGTATCTATTAATCAATTACCAATAGATCATCTAGTTAATGTAGTTTCAAAGTCTCTCTCAGAAGGAAAGAGATCCAGTCTACAGGAAACTTTACCCTTACAGCATTTGCTAGCATGCATCCTTTAGAAGAAGAAAATTAACAGAAGAAAAAAAATCTTCACTTTTTTGCAATTGTCTCTTTGTTACATGACCTTACATTACTCCTCTTTTCCTTGATATTTTTTTTTTTGCCTCTATAAGTTTAAAGGCAGACATTTTATTTTACAACAGCTATGAAAAGGAGTTCCTGCATAACTGTCATTCATCAGTGACAGAAAAGACTATAATATGTCAAACCAGAGAGCTACCTACTCTAGAGAACATGGACTAGATACACATTTTATATTCTGTGAAATGATGCAAAACATCTTCAGAGTAATGCTATAGTTTAAAAGTCTGTAGAAAGCTCTAAGGATTTCATAGTCCCAAAAGGAAACATTTCAAAGCAGCAGTGTTAAATCGTTGCTTTCATTTGCAGAGGTGTGACATTACAGATGGTAGTTGAAGGAAACATGGTCATTCCTGAGTGCTGAAGTTCTAAGAAAAAAATAACTTCTTTTGTTAATTTTGCAGTTGCATATTTGGTTTCAACTATCAGAATTAAAAAAGGATCAACAACTCCCTCTCTGAATATTATCACAGTTCATGCAGAACTGTACAGCGATAATGAAGTTTTCCCAGCTATCAATAAGTTACATTACCATTAATAAACCCAAAACCACTAAATGTTCCAGGTAGCTAAAATGAAAATTTGAAAAGTCTAACATAAAAACAGTGGTTGTACATCATCCCTGCACATTGAAAACCATCACTGTCCAGTGAAAAAACAGTAAGATAGATACCAAGTCTTCCACCTTACACTATGAGAAGTAGCTGACGTTTGTTTATCAGCCGGGGTTGTTCAGTCTGGAGAAAAGGAGGATCAGGAGGGACTTTATCTCTACAGCTACTTAAAAGCAGGTTGGAGTGAGAGGGTGTCAGTCTCTTCTCCCAGGTAAGATGGCAAGATGAAAGTAAACAGACTCAAGTTCTTCCAAGGGAGATTTAGATTAGATATCAGGAAAAAAAAAAAAATTGGAAAGGGGTTAAAAGCATTGGAACAGACTGCCCTGGGAAGTGGTAGAGTCACCATCCCTGGTAGTGTTATAAAAGCATGTGGCTATAGCACTCGAGGACAAGGTTTAGGGACGAACATGGTGGTGGTGCTAAGGCTGACAGTTGGACTTGATCTCACAGGTCTTCTCAAACCTTAATGATTCTATGATTATAATAATATACCAAAAAATCCTTTAAGATAAATATTGTCCAGATAATTATTATTGTTTGCATGAAAATTATGACCGTTATGTACCCACAAAATTAGGTAGTACAGTCTTGCACAACAGCTCTTTGGATAATAATATCTACAAATGTGTTCTTAAATGTTTTGCACTTACCAAATTAAAGGTATAATCCATCTAACAAACAGTACAAAAATACTCTTTGGTGTTAGCCAAAAAAAATGCTTAAATGCATTCAAAACCACTGAATATGAAAATATTTGCTAGGAGCAAACTTTTTTTAAACAAAAATCCTAATATATGGCTAGTGTAATGAGTATCTTTATTTTAAAACTGGGATTATTTGCAGATATATTTATTAGGATATGAATTAAAAGTGAAAGCTGTATTTTAAAAGAATAAGTTAAAATCTACCAGTTCATGAACTAAACATTTAGACAGCTTCCACAGCTAACAGAATGCTCTGCTTTCCAAAATATTTAAGCTATGTATGGCTAGCTGGTATTTCAGAAGCATACCTAAGACAAAAACTATTCTCTCAGGATCAACATTATATTTTATTAATTAAAATAACTGTAACATCTCTAAAATGCATTGTCTTGAAACTGAGGCTTGTGAAAGACATTAAGGAATTCAGGCCAAAGTATTAAAGTAGGGTAGTTCATCTCATTAACTTCCATAAATTTTACTTAAAAAAATATTTATTCATATTGACAGATTTCCAAGCAATCCACTGGGCCTCAGAGCAATGCAATTGGCCTCATTAATTCTGTAATAAGTGCTAAACAAACATTTTAATCCAAATCATTTCTAAATAAAACACGAAGTTATTTGTGTAATTACAAGAATAAGTAAATACAGAGAGAAACAATTTAGAAACACAACAAAAATATGGTAAGTGGAAAGCATTTTCTGTAGATTATTATTTTTATTATGTTTTCTATTATTTAAAGGACTGTACCTTTATGAAAATGAATCAGAGAAACTTAAAAACATCTTGTTCATGGACTGACGAAAAAGATCTTTATAATTAATTTTCAGAAATAAGAATCCATTATCGCTTTAAAAAGTTGCCGTTTCACAGATTTATGTGCATACAATTGGATGCAATTTTACTTAAAATATAATTTCAAAAATCAGTTGACAGCCTCACTTGGCTACAGTTAGTTACTAGACTTCAATGGTTTTGACATGTAGAATATTAGTTGAAAAGCAACAAACAGTCTTGCCTTTCGAGACAGGTAGTGCTTTAAGCTAAACAGACGTCTTGTCTGGCTCTCTCTCCACTAATGTAGGACATCTTTTCCCTGAAGGCAGTTTTGCAATTCATTAATCATTCTAACTGGAAAATTTCAAAGTTAAAGCTTTATGTTTATGCAAAGTTTATGTAGATCTAGGTACAGATATTGCTTTCAACTACTTCGAAATACATCTGGAGTAGATTCTAGTGACTTCCAAGATCTAGGGAGCCTGACCCAAAGACATCAGAAATCATTGCAGTTTCTCATTGACCTCATATCCTACAAATCATGGATTACAAACATTTCTTATTCTGAAAACAAAATCTGACTTAAAATATCACAGTCTATAAGCACTGACTGTATTTTACATACATCAAAGTAGACTTAAAATTTCTTATTTATTTCAAATGCTGACAGAACTCCGATGTTTCTTCAGCTTCCAAAGAGTCTCTGGGATAACAATAATAACAATAATTTTATCACAGTTAAATTTTACTTCAGTACATGTAATTCCATAAATGAAAGAAAAATGCTTAGAGCAGAACTTCCATTTTACCAGCAGGAAAATAACTGGAATACACAGGGGCCATCAAAGTGGCTAGTATCAAAGCGTGATACAAATGCTCTTATTTCCATTATGCAAAATCAAATTTAATCATTCCTTTTTAAACTTATACATCAAACTGGTTTATCTATATTCTTTTTGTACCTTCACATCAAAATGGAACTTAAAATCTACCTAACAACCAGAACAGAAATCATTCAATTACCTTCTTCCAAGAAAACTGTTTCTCAATTTTAAAGACTTCTTTTACTGAATATTTCTAATGGCCATTGAGAAGATACAGATTCTTGGCGATTTCTCAAAATTAGTTCTGTAGAGAGAACAAATTTTGATATGGGTAGGCAGAACTTGCACAGCCCAAATTCAAGCAAATATCTTAGAATTTACCTCTTTCTAATAGCTCCTACGAAATCATGGATTTAAGGCAAAATTTATGTCAAAAAACCCTTAAGAATTTTATGATGTTTGCAACTCCAGAACAAGCAGTAGGTTCTAGGTTTCATGCAGCCAGTGCTCACTGGAATTTCACATAATACAGGACACAATTTAAAACAGAAATCTATAAACAATCACAAGAAAAAAAAACCAGTAGTAAGATTTCATGCTCTGATTTCTATCATTAGGGACAAAAATAAGGGGTTTGCTGTTGTTGGCCACTAAAGCAAAAAAAATAGAAATCAAAGTGACTAGATAGTGAAACACTGAATATGAACGACAGTCAGTAACTCTGAAACCAAAGAAACAGATTCTGGATCAGATATATTGTTGAGAAAATAGGTATTATTTAGGTACTATATTGAGAAAATAGGCATATTGATGTTAGACTTTCAATTACATTAAAAACTGCCTAAATGGGATATTAAAGATTTTTTTGCCTGACCTGTATTCATTCCTGTTCCAAATGCATGTTACCTGAAAATACAAAATAATGAGAAAAAAATTGTTAATTATAATATTTAGCTAGTTAGAACCTCTACAGATTTCCTTAAACAACCTAATCATGACCACTAAAGTTGGTAGAATAAAGACGATGAGAAGAACTGCTGTGACTTTGGACTTATTTCTGTCATAGTGAAAATTTACATTTCAATTAATTCATACCAGTGCTGTAATCTATTCACAGCTTTTAAAACCATTGAGACTTTTTCCTTTTACATTTTGTATTGAAATACCTTGATTAACTCCAAATTCCACAATTACTTTACATAAAAGTCTTCACATTAGTACTGCATAAATAAAAGGCTAGCAAAAATCAGTACGATAACATCAATGACAGAATATGTGCTTTTTATTTATACTTCAAAGCAGAGATTTTAATAAATTAAATGCATGTCAGTATTTGTAAAAAATCTCTGCATCAACATGATTATATTTCTCCTTCTCTTCCTTCCTTTCTGCCTCCAAATGTATGCTTCTATCTATTTCCCGACTGACAAATTCTTTTCATTGTAATGTTAATGCATTACATCAGAGTTGATAGCATATGCATGGAGGAGAAAGATAAGTGATGTATCTTGGTACCTTTTCCTGTGAAATTACATTAGCCTTCTGGGATACAGGATTAGATGAAGATGCAGATTCAAAGATCATTACACTGCTTATAACCCTTTGTATTTATGTTCAGTGCTGCTAAAACTTTACAGAAAATCTAATTTCTCTGAAGCTGCATTAATGTCAAACCACCACTTTTTGTATGCCAGACTTCATTCTAACTGGCAGGTAATGCACAAAAGGATCTAATATCAATCACAGGGAATTATGTAAAAGCTAAAGGTTTGGCATATTTGGCAAAGAATTCAACCAGTGCTCTACTTCTAAATTACTACGGCATCTTTGCTCTTCTATTCTGTTTGTGTTTTATTAAGCAGAGAGATGAAGTGATGAGCAACGCAGTCAAGGTTGTGCTTAATCTTTCCTCATTTTCTTACCAACTGGGAGGTCTTTTATGACTAACACAGGTAACTTTTTCAACCTCAGAAACAGTCATTTTACAGAAAATGTACAGGGCATGCCTATAGGAAGAAAAAAAATCCAAGGACCAGCTAATATTCTGGTCAAAAAAAAGCGGAAAACTGAACCTCTTTCTCCATTCACACACCACTTTTTAAAACTGAAACAAAACCCCACAGCAACAGCATAGTGAATGAAAACTCTCTTCTCATTGATCTATACCAGTGACTGACTGCTATGTCAATAATAAGCTTGAGATTTCAATTATAAACATAAAATATGTACGTATTTCTATTACATAAAAGTAACAAAGACGGTCCATGCCCTTCAGAATGGTTTCCATTTTTATCACTGGGTAACTTAGAAACAACATGAAATTTCATAAGAATTTTACTTTTTTAAGCTCCATATCTTTCTTTTGATGATAGCAAATAAATGCAGATCTTAAGATTCTCTTCTGAAGAGAGTAATACTGAAGTGGTGTTTTGTACCCTGTGCCAAAAAGAGGGATTCCAGCTTTCAATTGAAACAAGAGGCTTTTATCATTACCAGGTGTCTTCAACAGAAAGAACACTGCAAAGTGCAACAACTGTGGGCTTCCAAGCAGGGGTTCAGAGATGCAGCGAGGCAGGAGTCCAGAGCGAGGAATGAATTATTTATTAAATTTACAATACCATTTATATATTCTAGTTCCATAAAGCAATTGAACAGTGTTCACACTTCTCCTAGGGTGATTGGTCAAAGTCTCAGACACTCTCTTAGAAATGTTTTTTCCTAAGATAATGTACACAAGGTCAGAAGATACCAGATCTGAATGCTATTTACAAAAACCCTATCTATAGTTTACATAGCTTACACAGCAAAGGAAAAGTTCTCACAGAATGAATGCAAGAAGAGAAAATTTCCCTGTTAACAGCATTTCAGCATCCACACAACAACAACAAAAAAAATCGTAGAATGGTTTGGGCTGGAAGGAACGTTTAACAGTCACCTAATCCACCAGGTCCTGCCACAGACTGGGATGTTCTTCACTGGACCAGGGTGATCAAAGTCCCATTCACTTTGAACTTGGAACACTTCCAGGGATAGGGCACCCACAATTTCTCTGGACAACCTGTTCCAGTGCCTCAACACCATTACTGTAAAAAATGTCATCCTTAAGTTCAATCTAAATCAACCCTCTTGTACTTCAAGACCATTACCCCTGGTCTTACAGGGTCTCCATCTTTCTTATAAGAACCCTTTAGTGCTGAAACGCTGAAATTACATCTTTCTGCAGCATTCTCTTCTCCAGCATGAAGAACTCCAACTGTATTAATCTTTCCTCATACAAGAGGTGCTCTATCCCTCTGAACTCTTAATTATTTTTGACCTAAGTTTTATCCATCTTAAGCTGGCTATCTTTTGTCTATTACTCCCATGATGATAACGATGAGCCAATCTTGTTCAAATGATATGGTTTTCTCCATAAGGACACTTTCACCATAGAGTTTTAGCTTCTCTTATTAATGCTTGATATCTTCTTTCTTGGAGCAAGAGATATCTCTAACTGATAAAACTTGACCTATTGCATGAGCATGTATGTGTAAGCTCCTCTAAGCTAATCTTGCAGTAAAAGAAACAGAGTCGAGTTATTAAAGAGGAGGTAGAGTTCATCTATAGCAGATATGTGAAGCAGTTCAGATGAAGCATGTATATATGGCACTTAGGGACATGATTAATGGTGGAAGGTTGGAGCCTATGACCTTAGGTGTCCTTTCTATCCTAAAGGATTCTACAATTCTAGAACTTCCTGCTTCCCTTTGGTGACTTCAAGTAAGTGTCGAGCTCACTAGTTTTCAGATGTTCACAGAGCTAAGTCAAGGGACTACAGATATAAAATACAGGACAGGAAAATCTGACTAGGTATAAGGAAAAAATAAATTACATGAGAATGGTCAAATAGTGGAGAATTAAAGAATTTGAATCCTTAAAACATTTGAAATTTCATGTTGGCTAGACCTACAGAGTCAGATCTAACTGGAACAGCTATGAGCAAGGGGCTGGATAAGAGGACCTCCCTCCCACTCTGAGTAAGTCTACGATTCAATTTGCAATGCAAATTACAGGAAAAGCTAGTACAAGCATTAGCTGGCAAGATTTCTCACAGGCCTGAATATACATCAAAGCAAACTTCAAAACAAAGATCAAGGAATATTAAGTAGCTCTGTGACTGTTTCTTTCCAAGTGTCGGGTTATTTTCTTTCAAGTTCAAATGACTCATCTATGACTGATATGTGTACGTCATGTCACCTATATCAAACACTGAAAAAGCTCAAGTCTCTTCATTAGCCTACTTTTAAAAACTTTATAATTTTTCAAATTAATACGTGAAATATACACACATAAAACCACATACTGAAAACTGATAAATCCAATTTCTTCAAAGGATTGGTTACTTTAGTTACCAGAGAGTCAGTTTAAAATCCTTTCTGTACTGCAGCAAGTATTGAATTTTTTGTTTCTATACTTTCTTTTACTTCTGCATTTCAGCAGAAGAAACAAACCAAAGTACTTAGGTGAATGTACAAGTAAAACTTTTGGGATGTCAGATACTAATACTGGTATCTTTCCACAGACAAAACAAGGGAATTTGTATTAGACCAAAAGATCTAATGTACAGAAATGCTCAGAGCTTCTACCTGGAGCTAAAGCCAAGGGAGCTGTGCTTGAACATACTGAAATTACATACTGATAACTGTTTGTAAATAGTCACTGTTCCAGAAGGAATATTTATCTTTAGCTGATACTTCAGACTTAAAATCCCGCCACTTATACTTTGTCACATACTATGAGAGTGAGGATGGAAATGGAAATTTCACCTTTAATGATACTATAAAAATAAATTTAGGATTGTGAAGCTTTTGGGAATCATAAAGACAATTGTTATTAATGAAAGGTAAGGCAAAATAAGAATTCTATATTTAGAGCACAACACAACACTTACAAATGAATGAGGAATCCATCATGTACAGAGTAATCAAAAGAAAAAAAATTAGCACTTACTCTGAACTTTGCGCATCCTATAAAGTGAGAATTTCAAAAAAATAAAAACCTCAACAAGTCTCCATGGAAATACTACATACACACAGAATAACATATTAAACATGAACACAAGGGGGAAAGATGCGATATAAGGTAATATACAACTAGAATTATTTCTGAAATCCTTAATTATATTATTTTGTTATCAAGGTGGTTAAAAAGATTCTACTATATTATTTTACTTCACTAATACCATTTACCTAGAAAAATATCTTCCATAACATTTCGGCACCACCCACTTATGCTTAACTTTTAGCACTGATTCTCTACTACCTGGGATTATTTTTATTGTGAGAATCCGAAAATAATTAATATGCAGGCAGTAGATAGAACTTATATTAATATTGCTTCTCATTTTCTTACAATTGCTGACTAATATTATCCTTCTGCTTTTCTATCCTCACAGTTGGAATTAATACTAATTAAAAACTGGCACAGGCTTTATTCACAAATATTTAAGGACTTAGATCAAAGCCTTGAATTCTCACAGATGAAAAATTCAGTAATCCTCTGCAATATCTTCTACAAACCTGCAAACAGAAGACAGCATCCTTTACTTTTTCCTGTATAGTTTTCTTATAACTTATTTGTGGAATAATTTAGAGGTGGGTCATCTGAGCATTTAGAAATAGATTTAAATTCTGATACCTTCAAAATATCACGCCGCTTTCTAAATCAACTTGTTAAAACTTTTAGATTAACCAAAATATTTGTTTTCTATAAAATCACTTTGTCGATTAAAATAATTTATTTTGACTCTAATCTGTTTTCAAATCTAAAATTTTTTTTGTAAATTATTAACCATAACATGCATTAGAATCCAAACTATTTATACAAAAAAAAAATCTTTCAATAATTCTTTAAAGCATTATGCTTCTAAAATAAATATTTATGATAGATAGTTATAACTTAAAATGAATTCTCTATCAGGGACAATTTCCTTCAAAAAAAAGTATGATTCTTCTAAAGCAGATTACAACCCTGTCATATATATTTTTTAAAAAACCTCTAGAAACACCATGAGTTTGAGCAATACAAGGCTGTAAGCCTCAAAAATATCTCTACAGTGGATACAGAAAAGTAATAAAATATCAGACAGGAAATATTTGCCAAAACAGGTAAGAAGCAGAGAAGCAAACAAAGACATTTTTTGAAACTGTTTTAATCTAATCTGCAGAAATACTGCAATATCACAACCGTGATTATCATGCTAGTGAATACTACTTAAAAAAATCAGACTTAAGGTTATTTGACTGTCTTAATAATGACTTCATCTAAATATATTCAAATGTCACATTTATTAACAATTAATTTTCCTTAATAGTCAGCTTGATATCTCTCTAAAACCTCTTTAACCTATATTACTAGTACCATATCAACTCATCTTTAATTTTCATACAGGTAACATTTAGAATATATACAAACCCACAAATATTCACTCTCAAATGTAAGCTTCAGATTAACGGCACAATTACCCAAACACCAAAGGTTATTTTATGTAATTCAAATAATTTTCAGAAGTTTTCCTTTTTAAATTTCAATCAATTTTTTCAAGTTCTAGCCAAAAGGATCTGTTGGTTTTTTCCAAATGTGTCAATGCACTTTTACCACTCAAATCTTGGTTCCAAAACACTGGGCTCAAGTGTGTGGGAGGAAGGGGGAAAGAAGGTGGAGAGATAAGGGAAATATAGACCTTGACAGGAAAACAAATGGCCAACACGTGTACTGGCAGTTGCAAACTGCAAACAAGTGGTAGGCAATCCCAGTAAAGTTTGGGGGAAATTCCCTTGCAGTTCATACTATACTGTGCGCAAACAAATGTAGCTAAAAATATCTCTTTATTCACCATAATAAATAAGAGCCAAAGTGCCATGAGAGGTTGGCTAGAAAACACTGTCTCTGCACTGATATTCCAGGGATTGTCAAGCACAAAACAAAAGTTCATGCATGATAATTAGTTATGTGTACATTGATATAATAAGCTGTCTGAATACTAATACATGATCCCACTGTAGGAATATTAGACAGGGAGTATATAGGCAAAACATTTTTCTGAAGAATACATTTAGAAGTTATAAATTTTTTGAGAATCATACATATGTACAATCACTTTTTGCTTTCATTATTAAGGTTCCGTAAAGATGGTCTTTTTTCCCAGAGACGCATGAGAAATAAAAATTACAAGGCAAGATAAAGATTTTAGAATTTTGCCTTAATAAATATATAGACCCACTCCTCAGTGGTGTGCTTTCTTTTAAAATAACTAAAGTCTTTACTACATTGACTAAATTATTCCTACAGGGGCATCTGTTTTAGCAAAAGCACACAGAACTCTGTAAAAACAAAAGACAATTATTTAATTTATTAACCACTGAACGAAATCTGTTATTTATGTAAATCTTGCAGAATTTAGTATGTATTCCCTGAAGAAAGAGGAGACCACAGAGCTTCAAAATTAAAGGATAATCTTGTAAAAGAAATAATGAAAGAGCTAGATTCCAATTTCCACACATGATAAAGCAGGTACAACTTTCTATTCATGAGTTTATTTTTAGATCAAATACAGAATCCTTAAAATAGATTCTAATCTTAAACAAATAAAATAGTTTGCACTGTATTCCTACAATTCTTATTTAATAACAGAAAAAACCCACCTTTATCTATTTTATACACTTGAAGCATAGCAACCTTTCTTAAAGTCACATGTGAAACAGGTTCCATTTTGACTTGCATAACTGGAAGATATGATTACGATTTCTGAGCAAATCAATTCAGAAAAAATAAACCAAAAAAATCCACAGGATTTTAAAAACCTCTACAAACACCATGAGTTTGAGTAATAGAAGAATAAAAATCCACAGGATTTTTTTTCTTCTTTTTTTAGAAAACAGCTTTTCATTAATTTTTAAGATTTCCTGGCCAAAAAAATATTTGCTAAATTATATTTTCAAGTCAACCAAACAAAGTTGTAATGAAGTAGTTGAGGAAGATAAAGGTCTGCAATTTTTTACTGTTTTATTACTGCAGATTCAGCAAATTTTTACCACTGCTCAAATCTTCTCTGACTGACTCCATGTTCTTGGAGACTTGTGACTTGGAGAGGAATGCTGAAATAATCCACTGATATCTACTTCTGGAGAATATTGTTTAGGATTGAAACAAGCTCATAGACATGTTCAAACAACAATTTCCATGTTTTGTTGAACCAGAAGTCCCATTTCCAGATATGATTTTTTGCAAATGTCTAGTCTTATTGATTCATCACTCCGTCTGTTTAGTTACCATGCATCATTTGAACTGAACTATAATAAAGACAAGATTCCACCCTGTGCAATGAATCCTTTCAAGTTTTACCTACTGTCCTAGCAAAGCCCATCAGGAACATCACAGGGTTCCCCTACAAAAACTGAAGAGGAACAGCTCTCGTGCATTGCAATCAGAGGAAATTTACAGCTTTTGTCACTAGTTGTTTCTGATCTAGCAAAGTGCATAAAAGTCAGAATGGTAGCCTTAAAAGCAATAACTTGGAATTATCTAAATCAATGTTACTGCTTTTGCAGAACATCCCTCTGTGATGGTCTCTAACCTACTCCTCCCAGGAGCTGAAAGCCATAAAACGAACAATAGGTCACTGCAGGTTGTGAAAGAAGTTTGAGTAGAATATTGTGATGTTTGGATAGACAGGCAGGGTGCATCTGCCTGATGCAAATCCGTGAAACTTGCCTTCACAGGAAGCAAACAGAAGATATTTTACAAAAGCAATTTATAAAAAGAGGTAAGATCACATATTATGGAATTTTAATTACTTTTCTGCTCAGCAGGCTAGATTAACATTATTTTTCAGATTCTATCTTACAAATCACGTGCAATCTTTTTTCTTCCATTCTTATTCTGAGGAACCCTACTACTCCTCATTCAACACAGTGCATTTCTGAGCAAGCATTTCAGTTCTCAGTTTTAAGAACTTGTGTGGGAGTATTCACAGTTTACTGGTTAGGTTTTACAACAGAAAATTATAAACAGTGCTAAACATCTACAGATCGTTGTTCGGACAGCATGGCACTTTAGGGGAGAAAGTAAAAGGGCTTGCTCTCACCTGGTGCGGGCCACAGTGAACAGCTTGTAATGGAGAAGTGCTGATTAAACCAAAAAGTAATTTTTAAAGCAGAAGTTCTGCAAAATTAATCCATCCAAAATGTTCAGCCCTCTGAAGAAATAGGAGAATGCAACTTTCAATTCAACTAAGGATTTACTAAGGCTTTCATACTCAGCTTCTTAATGAACTTTAATTTTTAATACTTAAATGATTGTAAGTGAGAAGATAATACATTACTTTTGTAAGGTTGCTTCTTTAGGCCTTTCCTCCCATGATGTTCTGCCTGTATTTTTGTTCCTACATTCCAGCCAGAATACCTTTAATCCCCTAGTCTCTACGATAAGCCTGATCCAGGAAGAAAAAAAACAAAAAACATGAACAAAACCAAACCAAACTAAAAACCCAACAAATTCTACGGTTTGGAGGTGAGAGTGCTTAGAATACAGCTGTCCTTCTAGATTCATTAAATTCACACTTAGAACACACACAAGTTTCCTTTATACTGAGACATACACATACCCAGCGATTCTGAACGGAGCTCCCTCTCTTACTTTTCCACGTTACAATCTTTCTACCTGTCTATGAAAGCAAAGGGGAGGTATGGAAAAGGGGCAAATACTGTGACAGAGATACTATGACACATACAATGCAACTTAACTTTTTAATACCAGAATGAATTTTTATTTTATAACCTATTAATAGACCAAAACATGCAAAAGTAGATAAACACCCTTCTGAAAAATAATACTCAAAGTATTCAGACAGTTTCTTCTGTATAAAATACACAATCTTTTTGCTGACCTAGTGTAAGTCAAGCCAAAATGTTTTTACTACTTTGTTATCATATACACACTTTCAATCTATTTAAAAAAAACAGAACTCAAAAAATTTTTGTACACAGGCAGCATTTCAAGTGCATCTTTGATCTTTAAAATGGTAGCTATGTTTATTTCAATCTAGAAAAAATCTCATATATAGGTACAATACACTCTTTTCTTGTAAATGCTTACTCACATTCATTATTTGCTAATGAAAAAATCTTCTCCTACCTCCCTCTCCTTTGACATATGAATAGAACACTTTATTCTTAATTGAAAACTGCAGTCAGAAGAGAAATCAAACTGACTTGTTTAATAACAGAAGCTTCTCCTAAAGCATCATTATAAACTATATTGAAAGTGTATTTTTCTTAAATATGAAACCTGCTATTGTTATTCTAGGTGAGCTGTTCCTCAGACGGGCTTAAGAACCAGAAATAAAAGTCAGCTTAAATGTGTTTTTTGCATTTGTCTGGAAACATAGATAGGAGATCTAAGGCACACATTTGAGAACTAGTACTGTTATAACATTTATTTCCCTCATTACATCATAAATACAAGCCTGAGATAAAACAATATTAAACAAGGTTCCTCTATTCTCTAGAAGTGTATTTTCACTGAGGGGAAACTAATAGCAACTATCCTAATGAATTAATTTGTATTGAATTTAAGGTTCTTTATACAAGCATCATGCAAAAAACCCCTTATTTTCCTACAAAGACAAAAATCATAGTCCATGTTCATTTCACATTTCATAAAACAAGCTGAAACAGAGACATTACAATTTGCCATATTTAGGAAGAGAAAATATCTCAGGATGAGCTTCATATCTCAAATATTATGCAACAATAATCTGTCATGATATATTGAAAGTTTACAGTACTTCCTACCACCATAGCACCTAAATCCAAACCAAAATATTTCAGTACCATATTTTATTACATTAACTTCTTGACTAAATTCTACATAAAGCCAAGAAAGTATCCTGAAATATTATAAATAAAAATCAGTCTCTAAAGATAAATCTCTCTTCTTCCTATGCAAACGTTTTTTATGTCAAAAATTTAGTTACATTATTGTTTTGATGTTATGTTCGATTTGGTATATCCCAGTAGAATGCTTTACAGTTTCAATAGTATAATCAGTGTTGCTTTGTCTTCAGTGCCCAGCACTCCAAGCACCTCTTGAAGAAACTCTGGACTCTCAAACTCTTGTGATTCAGCTAATATAAATGTTGAAAGTTAACATTTATTTTAAACTGTAAGACTGACTAAATTTAACTCTGGGTATGATATATAGTAAAATTTAATGTTCAGCATAAAAGAAAGAAATCACTGCATCTTGCCATGCAGGAGTAATTGTCGGCAAAATCCATGACTTCTTAATATGAGAACATCTGCAGGATTTGGTTTTTAGGCTTCATCCAGAAGCCAGAGAAGTGCAATAAGAACTGATTTGGGAACCAATTCACCTTCTTCGGTGAAAGGAGAAAAAAGAGGAAAACATTACACAGCATTATATAGTAAATAATTCATTATTGTCCTTAAAGAGTGTGATAGAGGAAGGATGGGTGTCTGAAAGAGATGCATAGGATTTAAATATCCTTTCTTCTAGACATTAGTGTTAGCAACAATAAAAGGCTCTCCTTCTTTTGAAAAGGAGGGTGAGGGGGGGAAAACAACAAATTATCTTTTATGGTTATTCTTCCAGCTAGAGCAGCATCTTCTATTGACTATCTTTCAAACATTTGATCATTTTAAAAACTCTAAACCACACAAAAATTTTATGTAAGATAGACTTCACACAGTGACAAACATTATACATCCAGCATACATTGGAAAACATTACAATTTCAATGCAAAATTATCAAAGAAAGTACTCTGCAGAGTTGATAGAGTAAGTTATGAATAATGCTTATTGACTAGAGAAGGGTTGCATTTCATAAATTTTTAAAATAAACTTTGTATTAGCAAACGAGACCAGCACAGAACCTACCATCATTGCTCATTTACACTCAGTTGTAGAAGACCCAACCTGTAGATCAAACATGAAATAAGAAGCTGTTGTTGAAGCCCAAATTGCAGCAATTACAAAAGTGTATGAAAGACACTGACAATATAGGGGCACTGTGATCTTCTACAGCTCTTTTTAAGAGATCAAGAGTGGTCACAACCTGAAATTTGAGGAAGAATGATCCAGCAGCCAGAGATCAAAAAGGCTTTTATATGCTCAAGGTTCATGCTTGCAATTAGTAACCAAAAGAGCAATTTTCATACAGTTCTTCCTAATGAGGAACATCACTGGGACAATCTTACATATCTTTTTCTAAAGTGGTTTTTTTTTTGCTTTTCTGATTATTTTTACATTATCTGACATACAGGTTCTTAAAAGAATGTTAAGACTATTTACTGAAGTACACAATACCAAGAGAATGCAAAATAGAGCCATAAGTAACTATTCATCCTACAGCCTTATACCTATACATTATCTTGTAAACATTTGTGGTTTTTTCCTTACTTTAGATTATTGACCATTGTTGTACAATGGTTTGTGTCATTACTTCTAATCACATAATCAGTGCGAATTCAAGTAGCCACTAAATGAGAATATTTAATCACCTATGATTTATTGAATTGCAAAGCACGACAGACTCTAGACGAGAAACTGGCTCAGCAATGCATCTTGTTAAGGAAACTTTCCCGTCTGGCCATCCAGGAGCCGCTCCAGGAGTCCCACTCTCAACATCTGAAACTTTAACTGCCGAGACTGAAGCCCCTTCACAGCGGGGTAGCTTCAGTGAAGCAAGGGGGGCTCTACTTGTCTCCCTACATACCCCCTACTCCACCTCAGACATTTTCTGTAACAGCTTGGAACACACCTGACAAATGCCTTTTCTTTTCTGAGAGTAGGAAGTCTGAAAATAAGGTAGTAGTCTGCTGTAGTGCACTAGTGAAGATGTAGAAAGGAAATAGATTTCTGCAATAGAAGAAAGTGAGGGAGATGTACAAAACAGGAGACGTGAACACCTTTCTCTCTACTGTCTGTATAGACTTCTGTGAAATAAAATACCTAAACAGATTTAAAATAAAACAAAACCAAAACAAAACCAAAACAAATAAACAAACAAAACTAAACAACAACAAAAAACCTCCAACACCAAAAAAAACCACCAAACCCCAAAGAAAACCCTCTATAAAATCCTAAATATATTGAATGAGAAACAAGTACCCCCCATGCTTGAGGCATATTCCATTTTAAGCTTTATAATTGCTCTTTCATAACACCTGTTCCTCCCCATCCTTCCAAAACCAGCTTCCTGTCATTCTTTCCAGCTTGTCTTGATCATTCACAGTTGGAGAACAAAAAAACCCCAAGAAATCCCTTACAAATATTTTTGTTTTAATAGAAGCATGAATGTAATTTCTATGCCATCCATAGAGCTCTCCTACATAAAGACACAGTAGAGAAGCTGTGTTTTCACCCACAGAAGTGCAATGTTAAGAACTGAGGAACATTATTCTTTATATATGTTATTCACTGAGGGGTTTGAATCTCAAGAGAAATTTGAGTGCAGCAATCCCTAAAGACTCAGACGTTTCTGAAGAATGAACTCATTACTTATTTCTAAGCATTAAATCACAGTGCTTCAATTCATTATGTACGGCCCTTCTACAAGACAAAAATAAATCTGTGGAAGATCAGATTTCTTATTCATATATATTATTGTTACTGCTTATCATGACATGAGCTTCTCTTTGACTGAAGATTAGCACATGTAAGCTTGAATGACTAAGTGCAGTATGCAGTGCCATCGATGGGTTTTTTTCCCACCTTACAAAACAAGCCTTTTCTGATAATTAGACTAGCCTACCTTGCTTGAAAAGCTTTGAAAACAATGACACAACTAGCTACTTTGCTTGCTAGACTCAAAATCAATCACATTTTTCTATTTTCAAACTTTTGCCAATATTTAAATGTTCTTCTGCTTACACTGTTTACAGCTCCATTCAATCACTTTCCTGGTTCTCAGTTTTGTGACTGTCAAAAATCAGCCATCAAATTGTCCTACTTTTCAGTCCTAAATCAAGACAAATTTACAATATTAATCTGGAGATGGACAACTCTAGTTGTTCCGAATGGTTTGGTGTAATCCATTCCTCTCCAGAGGAATCAAAGAGTGAATTTTCCTCATATTGCATCACTCAAGTGTAGTTCTATGCACAGTGACCTACAATTCAACAATTCTGAAGGGAAAAAAAAAGTAATCTTGGGATGTATAATACAGTTTCCCCACATCTAAATTAATAGTAGTTTTGTTTCAGTAATAGGATGTAGTCTCAGAATCATAGAATCATTTAGGTTGGAAAAGATTCAGTCTTTCAAAATATTCATAACAAGATTACATATTGTCAGCCTGAATTTGAAGAAAGAATTGACATATAAAACTACATGTTCTTGGGAATAAAGGAATGGCTTGTATTATAGGGAATATTATAGATAATCCAGCTTCTTCATTTAAGTGCAAACTGATTATACTTTAATTTAGGTACCTTATACCAAATAATTTGTTATTAATATATTCTATCCAGTTCAACAAAAGTTCTTGACAACATATTTTCCTGGTTATTGTTAACACGTGTGGGGAGGAAAGAGTTAAAACTGGAAGCCTGGGGAGGAGAAAGAGTTGTTGTTATATTTGTTTTCACTCGAGATGACCTTGCAGCTGGGGAAGCGCTAAGAATATTCGGTCTGGGAAAGTTCACTGTTTCTGTCCATCTTGAGAAGTCGCGTAGCAGAATGCTGTAAAAGACCTAGAAAGCGTTCTTCACAGGCCTAGTAAGGGGGGATGGGAGAGAAGAAGCTTGGAGATCATAAAACACTGCCTTGTGAAGAACTGTGCCTGCGCCAGACCTTTTTGATACGTGAGCCAGGAAACAGCCTGAGAAGTTTTTGTCCCTGCTAAGATGGCATAAGCTTAGCAGTTCCTGTGTCCCTGTTTTGCCAGTGAAATAATGGAATAAATCTTTTCTTCACGCTTCAGCTGTGGACCATGGCCATCTTGGTGCTACCCGTATGTATTCAGTTCACACAATACATCCCAGTCAAAACCAAAAATGTATCAGCCCAGAATTTAAATAAAACATTAAAAGATTAGCTTCTGAAAAACTATCACAGTACGATAATACAGTTCTGTCACTTAATAGTTCGTATATTACCAAAAATGAAGTGCACTCCAATGTGAATTTATTTACCTTTCTAATTTTCTAAACATAGGTGTGAAAGTAAACCTGCTGATGAAAAGGAATTTCAAATCTTAATAAATCAATCAGAGAAGAAGAAAAAGAGTCTGATTGAGGAAATATTTCTTCATTTTATCAAAAACATACACGAACTACAGCTTTTCTACTTCTAGGATGATTTATGTTTTGATATAATTCAATTAATAGCATTATACCACACTTAATATCATGTCTGATATCATTACCTTTGTATCACTTTTTTAGACTCAAGCTATTGATAACCTCCCAAATGAAATTAAACAGCCCACCATTTGCCCTCAGCCACTAAACAGTTTTGGTCTTTTTATGTGTGAGTTTATATATACAAACATTAACACATTTAGAGAGACAAAGATTCAAGATTACCTGAATCTGAAATGCCTAGATTTTGGCATTTGTTGAAAACTGGCGGCTATACTTGATGAAATTAGGTAAAATTTTTTTCATCATTACATGAAAACAATAGCAAAAGGCAGTTATAAGCTACACATATTAATGAAATAATTCATAAACATTGAAATACACTTTGTAGAAAAAAACAAAACAAACAAACCTACTGTAAAGACATACGCATTGTGTTATGTTTATGTGACAAAAATATAGAGTCCTGATTAAGACAAAGGCATTATTTTAAGCTCTATTTTATTCAATACATGTTAGGACAAAGATTCTGCCTTATGCACATTTTAAGCTTTTAATTAATAAAAAGGCAGATGTACTTTTCAAACTACAAACTATTAACAGAACCATGAGGTAAAATATGATTGATCAAGAAGACTATATAATTTTAACACGATTTTAGAGTCGAGCAGTATAGATGAGAAGGTAGGAGAGAAGGGTATGCATATATAAATACAAAAATAAGTATATATTTATGTGTGACTATTTCAGTACACACAAATGCACATCATTGCAAACTAGAGATGTGTGCATAAGCAAACACACATACCCAGATTTCTTGGGTTTCCACAATAAACATTCAGCTTTGTAAGTTAGTAGAAAACTGATAAAATATGAACAGTTGAGTTGACTCAGTTCTTATAGACACCTAGAAACAAAGCTAAAAAAAGTCATTTGAGGAATATAAGGCATAAACATTTACCTTTCTGGCAGAACTATGAAAAGAGGAAAAATAAAAAAACAAAACAGATTTTCCTTCAATCCAGGTGTACATTCATGTGTAACTGTAGCACATAGCCTTGGCAGCAGAGGAAAGTACAAAGTGAAAAATATCAGTCATGAAGGCTCACAAGTCAAGATTAAAGATTCTTTTATGAAGCAGAGAACATTGCTCCAAATAAAATTCATTACAAGATGCACAGGTTCTTTAAGATCTGTGGCAAAAGATATCTGGGCAAAATGCTGCTAAGCTGGTATTATTTCTTTTATCTCTGTTATTCAATTAGTCAATCATTGGATATTTTTCAATTGTGACAATGTGTGGTGGTTTTGTATGGGTTGATTTTTGGTGAGGAGGGAACAATTCACAATGGTATTAAGTCACTAAAATATTCACTTTGATATTAATAGTTGATAAGAAAAAAATCACTTATATAAAACTCATATTGGACAAAAATTATAATTTTTGGTGAACTAAATTTTAATCAAGAAGGATATAAATATATCATAGAGAAAATTAAAACTAGAGCAGACACTACAATCTACTGTTATGCAATCCTAAATTTAAGAACTAAATATACAAAATTGGTTGCAGGGCTGTTATACTCCATCCCATTTTTTTTCTGGACTCCCTTTCACTTTTTTTTTTTAATCATCAACAATTGTTTGCAATTTCTTAGTAATATCATCAGCTAGGGATAAATAAGTCTTTGGCAAAAGCTGTTGCAAGTAACTCAAGATGATGAGGGATACTGCATTTTATAAATGAAACACCATGCACTATGCGTTAGTAAGGAAAGGATATTGTCCAGTGATGAAGTTCTTAGTCTTAGATGCAAGAAATCCACAGACTGATTGTGGATTACTGTTGATTACAGTCTTTCAAAACATACATGTATAACATAAGGTTTATCTACAGCATGAGAAACATTATTAACAGAAATAATAGTACAAAACATACCATGGTGATATGGTCTTCAGCTGGCTAGCTAGCTAAAAAACTTTCTGCCATATTTGGGCTGTTAGCGTGTCTTGAATTACACAATACTTTATCTTACTACTGTTACTAACTGCCAAAATGTGTGACATACCTTCATTTGCTGGCTACGCCTGTCCACAAACTTCGGCAAGTGAAGATGGTATTCCTGGTCTAGAAGAGGTATGGTGAAGATGAGTAAAACAAACCCAAGGAATTAATAAAACTGCTGAGGATGGGAAGAGAAGGGTAGTGGATGAAAGAGAAAAAGACGGGTCTTGTAATTGATTACAGATAAACATAAAGAAGCCCTAAATTCTTACCGCGAAAAGAATTTTCAATTTTTCAAGTGTAATAACGGCTATGAAAAATACGCGACAAAATAAAACTGATTTGTCTCATTTAAATGCTATATTAAATGTCAGCCTTAAGATCAACATCATTATGCTATTTTCGCACTCCAATTACTCTCAATATAATCATATACATTTATGCATTTAGAAACACAGTGCCATGCTCAACACTTAATTCATTAATCTATTCTTTGAACTTGCAACTGCTGGTGTTTTGTGGTAGGTTTTTTAAATTTTCTTCTCCTTAATAGTTCTATTTGATACTGGTATATAAGGACTGGAAAGTAAAAAAACTATTGTAAAAAAGTTTGATTTTCAGAATGTCAGCTCTTGATACAAATATCCATAGTTTCATTTCCTGCACAAAACTTATTCCCAAGGCTTACGCAGGAATGTACATACCCTCCCACTCACTGCAAATTCAAAGTGATATTTGATGCATCTGTTCAATCAAAATCATAGTTTTATGCTGCTTTTTATGTTTCCTCAGTCCTGGTGATTAGTAGTCATTTCTGCTGTTACACATAAATTTGAGAAACTGAGGATAAACACGGGAAGAATATCTGCTTTAACATAAAACTGAATGAACTATCACCTGACCCTAGCTGTGGAGATCACAGGTGTACGAAACATAAAGGGTGTTCCAGCCACGCTATTCCCAAAGCAAGCTAACAATGTCCAAAACCAAATGTTAGCAGCTATTCAAAATCTCTTTAATCGTATAATTTTATTTAAGGGTTTTGTGTTATCTACGAGAAATAATTTCTAATAATACTTAAGAAGCATACAAAATCTGGCAAAACACTGCCCTGATACAGCTTGGTTGTTACATATAAACTACAAGAATTAAGCTCCCTGGTGGCAATATTGTTTTGTTTTACAACCTTCATAAATCAATTTCTCATAAAAATCTGAACTTCTAGTTAAAAAACAGCTTGTCTATTTAGGTATTCCTGAATTTATCCATTGCCTCTATAAAAATGTTAATTAAGAGTATGCCAAGGGACTTCAGCTTTTCCTAAATATATAGTACACTTTTTAGACATAAGAAATGAGATTTTTCATTTAATGATATTTAATTATTTTTCTGGTCAATTCATGGCAAACTGGTGTTTGTTTCTATACATGTCTGGCATTGCCTGACGATAGATGTGCTGAGTACAGATTCACCTGGCACAGCAGAGGAGCATCTTGCAGCACAAATCACTGCCTTTCTCACTGTTTGACTCCCAGAGCACCAAGAGCATTTGGGTTTCAGCAGCACTTCAGAACCCAAATACTTTCAGAGGTAGGACATGGTGCTGGCAGTAGGGGCAGACAAGGGTCATGACAGGACTTAAAAGTTTTCTGCCTGAAAATGCACCAAGCCAAACTGGCTCTTTACCTATCCCCATCTTGGTTTGTGCTCCTGGCCTAGAGAAAGCATTTCACTCACAGGGGCCGCAGGGGCACGGCCCGGGGCTCTGAGATTAAGATACCTTCTAGCTTCTCTACACAAAGTTGCAACCAAATATAGAAACAAAGTCTTTAAGACATGGGGAAATTCAGCTATTAGTGGCCATTCTCATTAGAAGTGTAGAAGTTTCCTTTTGTATTACAGCTTCTCCCTTTTAACGTACTATACTGACGACCCTCAAACAGCTCAGGACAAACACTAGTTCTTACTAAGAGTCATCACATAGGACATTGTTTGTAGTTCACTACAGACCAGCAGGATATTACACATACCACTCACTCTGTCTTTGAGGTCCAACTTTACTAATCCCTGTGATGCTGCAGTGGTAAGTTAGAATAAACTGTTCTGAACTACCAGAAAATTAGCTCTCTGGGATATTTTCCATCAAAATTAAGCAATAATGAATGCAAAGACATGGGTTTTATTTCAGAAATGCAAATGGGTTGGCTAAGTCTGTTCTACCAATGGTATTACAATGCATAACACAGCTTTGTACTCATGACTTCTTGAGAAAACAAGAAAAAATGTAAATAATCTGATTTCAATCTGGAAAAGAAAATGTTGCAGTATGCTTTGTGCTATAAAAGAGTGAAGTTGACAATCAATAGAAAAAGAAAGCTGTTCTAGATGGGCAGATGGTTGTTCCACATAGCTCCAGGATTTGGAGGAATAGTTTTGTCACTGCATTTAAAGTGGCTGAGGAGGAAGACTGAGAGAGAAATTTTATGTTTGCTGGCCAGTCAGGATGCAAAGAAAGAGGAAGATGACTAATAAAAATCTGAGTCCTATACTTAAGCAAACAGACAATTTATTTTATTCATAGAAAAACCAAAATTCAGCATTTTTCACTAAAAGAATTACACTTAAAAGCAGTGTAAGTCGTTAAGTATGTCATGGCATTATATGTCCTCTCAAATAATCATATTAAACAAAATTAGGGGGCAAAAACATTTGTGATAATTAGAAGAGTGAGTGGCTTATGAAATCCACAGATCAAAATGTTTAAATGCTAAAAAGACCACAGTCCACCTTCTCCTCATACATCAAAATAAACATCATAGTCTTGTGGCTAACCAGCAGGTGCCAGCTAGTCATCTGCTTCACAGTCATTTTCTCTTCCCCGACCACTATGGAAAATCTACCTGATGCTGGACCCTGGCCACTTCAAGTACATCTTCCTTCTTCCTAAAAGTAGTCTTTATAAATAGACTCTCATCAAAGCAAAGATCCGTGTCATTCATTTGACTGAAACCTCCCACAGATGAAAAGCTTAGGCTTTCACTGAAATGAGAAGCTGTGAAGCTTTAGCTAAGAATATTGACAGGTAATGTCACTCTTTCCTTCAGAGGATGAAAAAAAAAACTTTTCTGCCTTTGGCCTTCTTCCTCCCCAGTTTGCTCAAGGTGGGCAAAACCTTCACTGTGACTATATATATATAGCAGATATGTTACAGGAGAGTATCATAGCAATGAAAAAACTAGTTCTGCACCCACCCTACTGTAAGCTGCTCCCTAAAGAACTGTTCTAAGAAATTATGGAATCATCTAAATTGAAACCACTCACAAAAGTAAACTCCTCTATACTTCTCTATGTCCACCCATACTTATCAAATAGTGTTCAGAATGCATCTTTCCTTTTCTTTTCTCCATTATTTCTATTTCAGAATCTGTTCTTGTCTCCATTTTATTTCTATATAGCTTACAAAAAAAGCAAATATGTATTTGAAAACAAAATACATGTAACTACAGATGTCAGCCATGACAGCAGATAAAAGATATCCTTTCTGACTGTAACCTATATTCACCTGCTCTTGTCACATGCCACACAATAGTGGTGCCATCAAATATCTCCAGTCAGATTTCTCCATCCTTTAAATAAAGCCACTATACTCTCTCAGATTACAGTTTGATGGTTTGAACTTTTTGGGTTTTTTGTTTTTTTTTTTTTTTTTATTAATACTTTATTTGGATTTAAATTTTGTTTTTTTTTTAAAATTTTTTTTTTTTTTTAAATAACCATGGACCTGGCCTTAAAAATGGCTTCACTTATAACTTTTGAAGCAGCAAGTAGCTTTCTAAACAACTGTTTTAAAAGAAAGCTGTACAATGTGCAAAATGGAAACCTACTGAGAGAAGCAATTGGTGCATTCTCAGAAATCTCTTTTTCCCTTGTATGCACTTCTGTACATTCTGCACAACAGCTCATTCAGGAAATTGATTTTATGAAATTATTCTGCAATGTACAGAAATTTTATTATTTGTTTCAACTCTGCATATGTAATTCCCTAAGATTACTGATTTTAAAACCTGTTTCTCAAAACTTGGCTGGCAAGATCTCAACTGCGAACTTAGAGAAAACTAGTACTTCAAAAAGCAATTTTTTGTGAAGAAGCTAGGATGCTAGGATGTCCCTTACCATTAATGATGGATAACAACAGTACATAGAAATGTCTTTTATATCTCCAAAAAAGAACTTATTTTTGCAAAAGCTACACTTACTTGGTAAAAACTCAAATACATGTCATGAGACATGGGACTTAGTACAGTACATTGAAGAAATTGCTTTAGGTCTGAAAATAAGGAATTTAATCCTACTACCCCACTGCCAAGAACTCATTCTTGGTTTGAAAGAATTGTAGCTTTATACTTTTCTAATATACACATCATTATTAATGCTTTTAGTTAGTTCAAGTTAAATAAACTGATGATGATTAGCTTTTTAATGTTTTAATTAATTAAAAAGCACCAAATCAAATAATTTCCCAATCAAGTTCTCTTTGACGTACTAATTTAACCAAAATATCTCTGAGAGGTCTACAGTCTTTTACATAAGAGATCAGGTCACACAATCAAATGGATCCCTATTGATACATTTTACTATTTAAAAAAAAAAAAAAATCACTATAAATTTTAAGAATGGTCCTGATACAACTTGAACTTTAAAACTGCAGTCTTATCGCTATATTCAGGAGATGTGAAGAGTTAAGGCTTACAAAACTAATTAAACCTTTTGTAGGTAAAACCAAAATTAATTAAATGCCATGAAATTCCTAAACCACTACTCATGGAATGCAAATAAACATCTCAGAAGTTTGAGCTATTCTCCACCAAGTAAGCCAGGAAAATACAGTAACTATGCAAAATACTATTTGTCAGTAGCGTGGGATATTTTTAGTATTGTAACATACGTGGCTGTTTATACTGACCATATAAAATGTAGAAATCAATGTCCAGCATAATTACAAAACCTTTACATGGAAGATTTACAAAGTTTATCTTTGAAATGAGGCAGTGCATTGAAAGTATTGAACTGGTACCTGGCATCATAGGAACAGAAATGAAGTATAGCATATCCTTGTAAACCTAAAATAAAACCCCATACAAACTCATTTGAGCTAACTACACTTCAAAGGAAGAATATATATCCCCCTTAGTCTCTAGGAATGTGTTTTTTTATTTCTTTCTCAACTATGCCACATGAGCATAAGAAGAGGCTCAACCACCACTACGCAGCAACTTGGTAAGGGAACACTACTTGTCTGTGAAGGTGGTTCAGTGAGGCAGCCCCTAGAACAGCTACCCCAGCGACCACTGAACTCAGCAAGATGCTTCTGTTCTAGCAGGAACAGCAGTCAGGGACATCAGAACAATGGGACCTTAGTTACTGCAAATTGAATGGTAACTGCTATTCTTCTCACTATTATTAGAATATATAAAATATACGTATGTTTTTAAAAAGCACCCTGCCACTTACTTAGCCCTGGTCTCAGCTGCTGCCCTGCTTTCAGGGATGCCTTACCTGCTGCCCACCGAGGGCTATGCAGCCTAGTGCCCCTTTCCACCCATGCACCGAAGCACCAGCAGCTCTGCCAGCGCCAGCAGGCAGGGCAGGAAGCATAGCAGCAGAAAAAAGCTCAGGAGTATGAACAGGCCTGGGAAAACAGATGCCTGGTGTGCCCTGGCAGCCTTTGCACAGCCGGTCACTGGACCACGCTAACTCACCGGCTGTGAAAAGTACAGCTCCGCCACTTCGCTTCCCTGACTGACCATCCTGCCATGGAAAGCTTCTGTCCTTGGAGTGCGAGGGAGAGCAGGCAGAGCAGTAGGGAGGGTCTTACTGAGGCTGGTGAGGTGGGAGGGGACAGGAGGGCGAGCTGCACTGGCTGCACCTGCGCCAGGAGGGACCATAGTCGCAGTCTTAGTGGAACTTTCGAGAACCAGAGAGGCAGCAGGTCTCCAGGAGTGGACAACAGGCTGGCTTGCCCCCTGTGGGAAGAGGTGTGGGCAGGCTGGGTCTTTCTGGAAATGGGCTAAAGGCCTTTTCTCATGAAGCATGAAGGGACGGAAGGAATCTTTTGGTTGGCAAGCGTCTGAGTTGATGGAGTAGAAGCTCACAGCAAAGGACTCACCCCTGCAAGGACACAGGGAGCAAGGGAAAATGGGTTTGCAAACTTGTCTATTTTTATTCCATCTTACCAAGCAGATCTGAGGTTTTCCTATTTTACAGGTCATCTAGGTCTAATAAAAATCAGATTTTAAAATTGTAAAGCCTTGGAGATTTGGAAAGGAATAGGGCTTGGCTATTGTATCTGTGAGACGATCACAAGCCCTACTTCCTATATCAGTTTACTTAGCAAAATGGATTTGGGCAGAAAATCAATAAAGCAGCAACAACTTTCAAAATTACTCAGTCTGATCTGAAAAACCATGGACTCCCAGAAGGGACAAGCCCCAAAACATTATGTGCAATGTATTGTTCTAGGGAATCAAAACAAGCACAGAAGAAAAGAAAATCAATAGTCTTTCAGCCATATGTAATTTCGTAGTATCAAATATGTGCAAATATTTGTGGCAAATGCTACTGTTTTCACAGCAGAGTGGTCAATCCAAAGTGTTTGGAGCTGGTGGATTAGAAAGTTCGCTGTTTATTGCTGTAGGCTGTTGCCTCAATTTACAGATACTACCTAGCACAAATATAAATAGGGTATGAGCCTTTTTCTACTGAGTCCTGCGTGGCATAATATTCCCCAGGATATTACCAAGTTTTGAGAATAAGTTCACCCTCTGGAGCTGAAACGGGAAGAAATTTAGAGAGACCATATTTCTGACTGTTGGACTCGCTCAACATGTCTGCAGCTTTGGAAGACTTAAAGGAAAATTTGTTATGCGGTCACAGGGCTGGTTAAATGAGAAGGCAGATCTGCTAGAGGGAGTCTCCTTGCTCACCCTGGTGAATGTACAAAGACAGCAGGACAAGTTTGCCATTTTTCCCACTGTTCCCATTCTGCAAGGCAGCTCTTGGCTGGTGACAATGAGAGATTTAGTGCCTCATGTAACTGCAGCAGTGTAAAGTCAGGCATGTGTCCGTCTCTGAGATATGTCATAATCCTGTCACACTGCCATCTTTCACACCTTTGGATGTTCTGCATCCTTTCCCGAAGGCGCAGAGAAACCGTTATGATGGGCACTTTTGAACCACGGACTAACCGATGGACTCTCCATGTGGTAGCAAGCCTTCAAACCATGTAAAATGGTTATCGTAAAACTGAGATGCAATTTCATGTAACACCAGGCCTCTTCATATCAGTTCCTACTTTAATTGGTAATATAACATGGAGATTACATTAGAAATTTTAATGACTTTATTTGTTAAACCTTTTCTGGGAAAAATTTGATAAAACAGCATTAACATTCTGAACAACTGAGTGTCACAAATCTCCTGAGTTTAATATAGAAGCTATTTTCTTTTTATGGAGAGGAGGGAAGATGAAGGCAAAACAAAATGTTAGAAAAATACATTGCAGGCAAAGGCACCTTGCATGCAATTCACTTTTTAAGGAGAGGATGAAACAAAAAACAAGGAAACCACACCATTAGTCATGCCATCACATACTACAAAGCCTTCAGACTACCCTGTGAGTCAGATGCTTGACAAAGTGGGATGCACTGGTGCTTCCTGCAGCAGGCTGACATGCTCTCTGCTAAGAGTCTTGGCTTTTAATGGCTTTCTTCCTAGAGCTACATTAAAGAGCAGGTGAGTTTTTTGAAAGCTTAGATGAGTAGTACTGGTGTCTGTATGCAAATGCAAAACACCCAGAGGAGAGAAGCCTTTGGAGAATGGTCCCAGAGCTCTCCTCATTCCTCAACATTTTGTTCCAGTCCCACTAATTCTGATTGTATCCTTTACTCCTTTTATCATGCCTGAAAGGAGAAGGCGATAAGAGAATACTATCAGAGAGGCTAGAAAATATCTCCAGAGGCTATAGATCCATTAACAAAGACTGATTTTTTAAATGGATCACAGAGAAAGCAATAAAGAAAAACATGATTATTTAAGTAAAAAGATACTTCATGGACAACATTACTTTTATAATGAAAAAGGCAGCAAATCCACTATGGTTTACTAGATGGACAAAAAAGCAAACTGACAGCAGGGAAGCCTCACAAGAGAGCTACATCCTATGGAATTGCCAACATCATTGAAGCCTGGGAAGAGTTGAGAGAGACATGTCAAAGTATAATCCCTACAGGGATGGGACAGAGAAAGAAAACTCTTCTGAGTGAAAGGAAGATTGTCTTGAAATGAAAAAAAAATAATTAAAATGGAAAACTTCTTCTCTTTACCTAAATAACTCATTAGAAGTGCTAATACTGAAGCTGTAAAATACCACAATGTTATAAGGGGGGCAGGGACAGGGGAATGAGTTGATTATTTTTGTATTCCTTTGGGGGATTTTGTTTGTTTTTAACAAACTTCAAAAGTATTTGGACACAATGCTAAAATAAAGGTTTCCTTATTCCTTACAGGGAGATAATTGAACTACTTCAGTACTGACCCAGTAAAATTTCTAGAACTGTTCTAGAACAGGAGAAATGAAATATGGTCAGAAATATTATAAATTGTGATGAAAATTTTGTTATCAGTCTTGGCTTTTGTCAGAGGATGGCAGTGAAAGAAGGAAGACGTAGTACACACAAATGTTACCATTTTCAGTGGGGCGCAATAGTTGCTTTCCTGGGCACGTCTCTCAGCTTGTTTAGAAGCAGCAGACAAAAGAAAGATTCAGATTCTTAGCACAGTAATATTTTATTTTGTAGCACTCACCTATTCCCCTTCTCCTTTCTTACTAATACTCTAAGCTCCAAAAGACTGATCTCCTCATATCAATGTTGCTGTGTCCCACAACTTGGCTCTTTTGGTCTATTCTGCAGCAGCTTTTTATCTTTGTAGGTTCAAACACAGAGAAAGAGCATTAAAATGTGCCATTCCCGTTAGAAACTTATACTCTTATCTATATCTAAATGTGTTTGTTGAGGCATGGATAGTGTGCTGTGAGATTTGGTTTCTTACATTTTAGCCATAATAAATTTCAGTAGCTTTCAGAGCACTTAGTTCCCGCTTACCTTAAAAATTATTGTACACAGAGTTAGTTAGAGGTGAAAGACTTACTCAGGTACTAGACAGCACAACTGACCTGAGTGCAAATCATTATCTGTTGGTAATCAGTTTCAATAATGGTTTCCAAGAGTTCCTATCAAAACTAGAATGAAATTAAATGGCTCTGTGACAAATTGCAACACAGTTTAATCAATTAAACTTTTTTAAAGTATGTGGGGGTTTTGTTTGGTGGGTTTTAGCTAATAGGAGCAAATATTAACATGAAAAAACAGCTTGATATTGTTCCTTTCTTCTTACATCTGATTAAAATAAGTCTTAGTGGACTCAAGCTAAGCTTTTGAAAGCACTTTGCCTTGGCACTGATGATTAGTACTGGGTTTGGCAAAAAAGATATTTTGTTCTCACATTCAACAGACATATTCAGTTTCCTTTCTCTTCCAAGGAAGGGTTGATGCCAGATGCTTAGATGTGGCTAAGTGTTTCCATTTCCAAAAACGTATAGCTGAATTTTGTACAGAATTTCTGTTTTTTTCTAAGAAACCCACTGAAATATTTTGTGTAATGTTAGAATTAATCCTGTGATCTACACTGTTAAGTATTGCAGGCATTCAACACATTGAGTTTTCTTATGAGTTTCCTGATTCAGGCAGTGTATTGCCTAGATTTCTTTATTTTAACAGTCTATTTCCCTCTGTTTAATAACTTGTAAATAATATGTAGTCAGCAGGGAGAAATGGCCTTGGCTTAAAAGAGGGGGTCCTTCTTGCTACCTTTTAGTCAGTATGTCATGCTCTTAAGTATATATTCTTTTAAAAATTTGGTAAAACTGTGCTGAAACTTGGAAAAAATAACAGTCATGCTTTTTCTCTATTTGATTTATCACCACTGGTAAGATCTCAATTTCTATACACATTTTTTGCTGATTATAGGGGAGAACATGCTCTTAGTACTTGAAAAGTATGGTCTTCAATTCTGCAGTAGAGAATACGTTTTCAATCTAAGACACAATCTGTTGAGCAGTGTTAAATTGAAACTTGGGACCCAGCTTTCTAGAAAATCAGAATAACATGAACTCAAAATAAACTGGTTTTGGTTTTTTGGGGTTTTTTAAAATATTCAGTAGTGTCATTCTGTGTTTCCCTTGCATCTGTAATTGATGTGTATGCAGAGAACTGGAAACACAACAGCAGTATTTAAAACAATACATCTACTCAACAATAATAATTGAAAAGAATAAAATTATGTGCTTTTTAAATTCCAGAGTAAAGGTCTTCAAACAGACATGACAGTAGCAGACTAATGACCTTGGAGAGTAGTGCACCATCAGTATGATTGTTTTCATAGCTGAACAACAGTTGATACCTATGCCATGAAATACAAATAGGCAGCTATAAAATATTGGTGAAACAGAATGAAGGGATCCTTCATTTGACTCTCACGTGCTTCCTAAACTTTCAATTCCATTCTTGGTTTTAAACTCTGTTCAAGTGCAATTCAGCTGAATACAAATGGGCTAAGATATCAAATGAGTGCATAATTTTCATGCACAATTCTTTCCAGTCAGAGGTATGACTGATTCACACAAGCTCTTGTGTTCCAGAAGCTGATGCTCAACTTTTTACATATTTTTCATATGTACCCCATAGTTTGTCACATTACTACTCTTTAAGATATCATTCTTGGAACTAGCTAGGAAGAAGGCTACCAACACGGAATCTCCAGGGCCACATAAATCTATCAGAATATTTGTAACATCAGTCTCTCTATCTCCGTGTCTCAGATAATACAGGAAATGTTCCCTATTTCAGAACTGTTGTTTGGATTATCTAAAAATGAAATTCTGCTTTAACATCCTATATCAAAGTCCTCATTTCACAGAAACTGACATAGACTTACGTTTTCATAAAATTCTAAACTATGAAATCAAATATCTTGAAAATATATCTGATCAATTATTTGCTATGAATAGCTGACCTGAGTAAAATAAGAATGGCGTTCCCTTCCTTGTCCTAACAGCTGAATTTACAGTACTGTCTTGGTTTATTCTAAAAAAGGAAAACAAAACTCCTCAGAATGCAGTTCTCAGGAAGAGGTAAAAGCTGCCCACCATAAACAAGTTTACCTCAAATAGTCCTTACTATGCTGCTTAAAATATAAAAACCCCACTAATTTTCAGCAGATGGTATTTGGCTATTTTAGGTGTTTTGGTTTTTTTCATAGAATTCCCACATGGAACAGTCATGCATTTTATTTTGAGATTAGGTTTATATTTAAATCTTGGAGTAGTCTTTGGTGTATGTACCCCTGTTGTAATTCTACTAATGAAGAAGCATACAGATTGGTCACAGAACCACCAAAAGCTTAGTTCCCCTCATTTCATATAATTTGTCATATCAACAGGTCAGAGGCAAAAGAAGAAACAACATCCATACAACCTCCCCTCCCCGTACTTTTATCTGGTCAGAGTCATGCACAAAACATCAACTATCTCCACCACAAGTTGTCAGAGCCTGAGCTTTGAACAGTTTGGTGCCCATTCACTTCATCATCTTCTGCATCAGACAGTTTAGTTTTACTGCCAGAGCACAATTTCCAGTACTCCTGGGCAGAATCTCAACTGCACTGAAGTCAAGCTTGCTGTACATGGAGTGACAGATGGTCACTGAATACATTCTGAAGCTTTCTAAAATCCATGTGACACTGCCTCAGAGAATCCCTTCTTGGCACTGGCAAATGCATAGAACTGGTAATATATGGCATACAAAAGTATTTGGAAGCCCTACAAATGACCAAATGGGCTATTATTCTATATACAGCACAACAGAAAAGTCTACTTTGAAAAGTACACTTTTATAACATGAATAAGAAACTGTAAGAAACAATGAAAAACAAGTTACTTAAACTGAAGCATAAGAAAATAGATGAGGTAGCCACTTTTCCCCCAAAGCACTGTGATCTTTCTAAATAAGAAAATAGGAGTCTATTTTCTGTAAACAATAGGAGAAGTGCAGAAGTAAATTCTGTAATTACCAAGGATGATATTGAAGATTTCTGCTATCAAAAACATTGCACCAGTAAAAATTAAATTATCTTGGATACCAAGGCTATCCTGTAACAAATATGACAAATAAAAGATTAATGGGGTGAATCCGACACACATATTCAGACTACCTCTAATTTCTTGGCTCAGATCCTTGTGGCAACAAACAGTAGTTTTAGCACAAGCTATAAAATCTAAAGTAGTTCTCAACAGACAGACCTCTTTCATTAAGATTACATTAGATTGGTGGAACCTGAGCTGGGTAAAAGTAAGTCTGCAAAAGTACAGCAGTGTATTCACATTCTTCAGAATAAAATTACAAAGTAATAAAAGTATCACTCCATCTCAAGACCAGTTTCAGTTACTCATGCAAACATGCACGGTAATGTCTTGAGAGCAAATGGATTCCCAAATAAGGATTAATAAGGATTAAATAGAGATTACTGTTAATCACAATATATACTTTGTGTAAAATATTCCAAGTTCTTGATTTAGGAGGAGAAATTAGATGTGAAAATGTGTCAGTCTGAGTCACGTTGGAATAAATCTCACCAGGACGAAGTATAACAAATGCAGCTTCAGAAGTTTGAGATTACTATCAGTTTTAATAAGAAGCCTTTTTGAAGACTAGAAGGCTGAGGTTTAAGTTCCGTCACAGCTTTCTTGGGTGAAGGCAACATTAATGAAAACCAAAGGGAAGTTATAATGAGTGGTTCTCAGTTTTTCTGTTCTTCCAATATTTAGAATTTGCAAACATTGTATGAATAATTTTGTAGGTCAGTATCTTCTTTTTAGTTCTCTTCTATAAAAGCAAGACACCTGTATCTTTCTAAATACATATAAAGGACTTTCAAATAATAAAGTATGTGTTTGGAAAATTCTTTTGTGTCTTTTCTATTTCTGTATTCTTTAAAATTTCTCTTAAACATCTTTTAAATATTTGTATGAGCAAGCAGAAGGTACTTGTCACAGACATAGGTGTATCTAGGTCATATGCTTATATTAATGACAAGGGGATTTAAAACATCATTCCAAACAATTAAAATACTTTTAATCAAATATTAACACACATTTTAAGCATCTTGATTGCCATATAAGCTGAATTCTTCATGCACATTAACCAAAATTTTGAATAGGTTTTTTTCCACAAAATATTTCTCATCCTTGCAACATTATCTTAACTACTGTTTATAATTATTCTTATGGAATTCTAAGACTTTGTAGGACCCAGCAAAATCCCCAACCTTATAGCATGTAATAATTAGGAAATTATTCAAAAATCAAACCCATTGATTTTTTTTTAAACCTGTTTTGTCCAATTAATGACTTTGAAATCAGGTTTTTGTCATATATTTCCACATACAGCTTCATGTTAAACAAGCTTTGGCTTACATGTGAGCACACTGAAGTTAGTACTGTAAACCTAGTCAAATATGTACGATGATATCTACAACACTACTATCATACCTACAGAAATCTAGCATAAATTATAGGTTGATATTGTAGAAAAAGTGAACATAAATACAAATCAATATTAGTTAGCAAGCAAAAATTGATGCTAATTGATGTGTTTTAAAGAACATCCACATGGTTATGGTATTTTCAGTTAAGCTAAACGCTCTATAAATATAGATTCATACCATGCATTGTCATGAACAACTCTTCTAAAACACTTATACAAAAAGAAATAAAATATTTAAGAATTTAGCTATGTGCTACAGTTGGAGTGTGTGAGAGTAGCTTATCACTGGTAAAGAAATATAGTATAAGTGCATAATCAAACTGAGCAGACGCAGAGTACATGCATATTTAGGGCTACATTTTATTAATATTTTCTCTTTTACTGCAGTTAACTGAAAAGAATTCTCTTCCTAGTTGGTCTATTCCTGCACACATATGCTGTATTTTCTCCAAGAAATACTAGCCAGGAATTACTGATTAAGAACCTCTCTTCACTTTTTCCTGCAGCTTGCTACTGCTTGTATTTAGAACAAACAAGTATATTTTTTAGCTTGCTTTCCTAAGCAAATGATATGTCAAGACCTTTCTCTAGCTGTAGGTCAGTTGCTTTCAAGGAAAAAGAAAATCCTACCATTTTTAAAGTCATTGTCCATATCCAACCAAATTTGACATTGGTAAGAAACTCTAGACTCAATGAATTTTCACTTATTTAATCAGAACAGCAGTAAGATTCAAGTGACCCTGTTATTGCCCCCACTGAAGGAACATCTAAAGCACAGACAACAGTTACTGGACATCAGATCATTCTTGCAGAGAAGAACCAATATGTTAATGGTGGGATCTTAACAGCTCATTTTTCAGTTTGTTTATTCAGAGGGAGCTCTGTTTTCTCCAGAAAGTCTGTGCTTCACAGTATTAAGACTTAGCTTCATCAAGTAAAATAGGTAATTACTTGAACATATTCACAGTGTTACTGACCTGAACTTGCTTCCTTTATAAAGTATGCTGCTTCAGTGCCGCTCAACAGCAGAGTGACACATCTGCATCACAAAAAAAAGTGACTCAATGGACTAGGCAGGCCCAGTATTTAGTGAGATATTTAATTAAGACTACTTTTTCTGAACAGTTGTTGGCTGATGATCTAAACAATAGCCCTATGGCCTAGGCAGGTCATATAATTTCATAATTTTCTAAATCTATTCATTTATAGCCCTACTGCCCTCAGATACTCTTGAAGAACAGAGTATTTTCATGCAGTACAAGCACAATGATCTTTGGGATCTAATTACAGTCTGAAGCAAACACGGTGCACATTTTTATTCCATCTTTATAGTAGTGCTCTTCCAAAGCACTATGTTCATTCTTAGTGTTTCAAAGCATCCACATAATTCTTTATTTCTGTAAGAGAAATTAAATAGATTTCAGCTCTATAAAAGCTTAATTTGTTCACATTTAAAAAGAAACTACATTATAGTCTTCTCTACTGAGCATGTCTTTGTTTTTAATTGCAAAAGTGATTAGAGGTGTAACTTCAAGAAAATTATTTTCTGTCATAGGGCAAAGTACAAGAAATGCCAGCTGTCACAGAGGCTGACATTTTATCCCTCACCTGTATTATTGATACTCTGCTCCAGGACTCTTCTGAAGAGAGGTTATGATAAATGATACAGATTATATGGAAAGGCAGTTTGTGATGTGGTGTCCACAGGGAAGCAACAGCATTCTCTCCCAGATGTCAAACATTAGCACTTCTTGAGGACAAAGATCTTCAAGATGTAAAAGGCTAGTACACTTGCTCTTTCTGACCAGGCAGTGCTGTGGCTGCTTAATATTTACTCAAAGCCACAATCACCTTCTGATCTGAGGAGCAGGTGACTTGGCAATTCTCTTCCATCCTGATTGCTATGCAGAGACAGTCGTGAAAAGGCAGAGTATAAAAGATTAAGCAGATTCTAGTAACCCAGACAGTTCACTTTGCCCTTTTGAGAATTGGTCCAATGCATCATCATCTATCATAAATGGATTATAATATGACAGTGCTGGATCTTTAAGGTTATTTCTGCTCCAGTGCTAAATAAGAAAGATAAATCTGCAGAAACACTCAGAGTAATTGTAGTCAGTGGTAAAGGGCTGCTTTCCTTTCCTAATAGGCATCCAAGCCTCAAAGTCCAACAGTTCAAACTAATCTTGTGCTTCAGAGTATGAAACATCTGTCCTGAGCTACTCAGAGCAGACCAACAAAGGGATATCTTGCAAACGTCTTTTTCAAATATACAGGCATTGCCTGCTGCTGAAATAAAGCTAACAGACAAAAATTCACATTTTGGTCAGGCATTTCACTGTATGCTTGAAAATTAATAAGGTGCAATCTTACCTTTGCATATTTCTACTAAAGCAACTTCTTTATTTTCCAACATCCAGTGCATTGCAACATGAAAGATTAAACGAAACTATAACATTAGGATGTTTCTAATAACGTTAGAAAAAAATAGCAAAGAATGTCAGCATTGTTTCTGTTCTAAGACACAAGATACTGGCTCATACAGCCTTTAAAAAAACAGGAACAGATATCATTAGAGAGCAACTACCATACTCTGCTTAGCATCTGCTATAAAAATATTGACAGAAATATTGAATAAATTTAGATGTTTATACTGAATAAATTTAGCAGCCTTTTTTATGAGTCTACATTGTAAGATCATATTCCAGATTGATGTAATCAAACTAAGGAATAATTACCTTCTTCTGAGATTTATTAATTACTATTTTCATCAGTACACATTTCTCTTCCTCCTAGGAGTACAAGCATTTTAAAATCATGGCTTGAATTAAAATAAACCCTCACAATAAAGGTATGTCCTGGCCTATCAATCCCAAGATAAACCTGGTAACCTAAAAGTCTTTTTATCAGTGAAGAAAAACTACCTGGTGCTGAAATATTACCAAAAATACTAAAAGGAAATACATTATTGAGGTTGTAGTGGCAGCTCAGGAACTTTTCTCAGCTTTTTGAGTTCAGAATATAAATATCTCTCTCTCTCTATATATATATATATCCAGTAATAAAATCCTGAATATGAAATTAATCAGACAAAGAGGCTGGCCAAATTAACAGAGTCCTTGATATACATGACAAGAAGGCAAATTTCTCAGGAGTAGTAGCAATTTGAAATGCAGAAATATATGCAATCACGTTGAATGTATAACAGCAATATATCCCTTCATAACATTTTAAAGTGCTGGACAATAACCATGTGTGAAAATAATTATGGTAACAGAGCATTTGTGGGGAGAAAAAACCCTTGAAGCAACAGCAAGCCATCAAAACTAAGTCAGATGCAGAAAAGCTTAAAAAATAAGCTAACAATTCAAAATATATAATTCTGTTTTTAAAAAAGTAAGACTTTTATATGTTTTGTTTTATTTTTAACTTTTCCCTGAAAACCTAGCTTTTTTCAGGTTAAATTGCAAACTCTAATTGAATGCAAAGCCTTGCTACATTGCTCTCAGTGCAACAATTCAAATGAGTAAGATTCAGTGTATATCACACTGTCTTCACTGAGGCTAGGGGATGGGGATAGGCACAAGTGACCATCTATCAAGAAGAAATTCACCACTAATTACTGTATTTGTAAATAAATAATAAATATTACCTGCACCATAAAAAAAAAGCATATAAATCTGATAGAAGCATTTTAGTACCGCCATTCCTGTGCTACTGCAATTAGAGGAACCTTTCTCAAGGCAAAATGCCCATTTACTAAGCATTAATTTGTCCAAATACAAGCTGATAATGAATACAGAACTGGACACTTAGAATTTACACCATGATCCTTTTTGTAGCATATAAATTACATTTCTGTTTTACAATGTTAAATATTCGACTGGCAGTAACGTGCTGCTGTTTCCAGAAAGTACATGGATACTGACACAAACAGTATTGAAGTGCCTAAAAGTTAGCTGCTGGAGTTAAATAAATACAAAGTCAAGCACTTTTTTTCACTGTTGTTGAATGGCAAAATACATGCCTCTCAGGGAAAGTCTCACAGGAGGCACATCCTGTACCTACCATTTGGGAATAACCACTGCTGTTTCTGGAATTCATTCCACCCAGCTTAAGCACCTGACTCCAAACTTAGACACCTGTGATAAAGGGAATTAATCATCTATATGTCTAACTGTATCTTAAGTCCAGCAAAACCAACTCTTACTTTTGAAGATGCAGGGCGAATGAAGAAGTGATCACTCCCTTTTGCTTTGAAACCAAGTGATTAAATTATTCAGTAAGTGGGAGACCAGCTTGCCTTGCTCTTCCCAAGAAACTCTAGTCTACTTTTCCTTCACCTCAAACAACCCTAGTGATAGGGATGAAAAATGAGTGGTTTAAGAAAAGATGTTGCAGAGTGAATCATAGAGAACAACAAATACTATAGAGAACCAATTAAATGGGAAATGGCAGACTAGTTTTGAAACAAGTAAAGATATGACAGGAACAGAGGGACCTTGAATTAGATACTAGACACTGCATTTGGCAATGAACCATAAGTTTTATTCAAGTTGGCTAAATCAGCTAAAATCGTGTCCTTTAGATGAACTTTGATCATTATAATGCGAAAAACACACCTCTCAATCTTAGGCTACCCACCTCCAAATAAAGGTCTCTACACACTGAACATGCACACTAAATTTAAAATGCATTGTACCTTTAAATCAAAGTGAACAAAAGATTGTCTAATAGCTATTAAGTAGGCATATATTTAGCAATTAGATAAGCATGTACTGATGTATTTTGAAACTATAAATATGCTGCTTGGCTGTAACTGGGTGCGTAGGCTTTGTGCATTTACCTCCTAGAACCCATCTCTGCACAGACATGAAATAATAAACAAATATCTCTACACATTCTGTGGCTCAGCTTCTTGCACACTAGGAGAAAGAACCCATTTTTGGGATAATATGCCTGTAGGCTACTTTGGGAAAAAAGAAAAGCTATCCTGTCTCTAAATGATAGAAATGTGATTGCAATATTGCAGTTAGCCCACCGTTTTAGGGAACAGGGGAATCAGGCTCTGGTTCTTCTCTCTGCTCTCTGGAACAGACCCTCTAACCCCTCTGACTCTTTGAAAGCTGCAGATCATTAAAAGGTCATAAACACTAATTGTTTCATTATCTATAAACCCATGGCATGAAAAAAAGGACTTTAATAGACGAGATACCTTCAAATTTCTGTGCTTGGTTGTAGAACATAGTCATGCAATTGTCTGATGTTTTTAACAAAATTGCTGCAGAGAACAGCCTGGTAAAAATGAGAGCAATACGACTAAGCTCTCTGAAAGGTAATTGGTAGGCTTAGTGTGAAAACTCTAAGCTTCAGTTCAAGTATGTAGTCTGGCCCTTCAAACTTTCAAGCAAATTTTCTTTAGTAACCGGCACCAGAGTTTTCTGTGGAATCCTTAATCAGTTGCTATAGAAATGCTTACATGCATAGCTCTGCACTCCAGCTGTGAAGGCAGTCTCCAAGCAGTACCCCTGTTGCCATATGTTTTTGTTTAGCTGAATGCTGAGATTTACTTGGTCCTGTAGGTTCAGAAGCTACTTCACCAAATATATTTTGCCTTATAACAGAAAGGTTTCATGGAAGTGCCCGTGGACGTTTTCACACTCTAGTATGAGTAAGCTCATTTAATTTATAGACAAAAATTGCATTAAATAATTAGCAAAACCAAGTGTTCATGTTCATATTCTTTTGTCCCCCATATCTTTCACTGATTAGAATTTATTTCTCCAAAGGACAGATCAATAATGAAATTATGATTGGATGTATTAAGCAAGAAAGGAAATACTCTGGAAGACAAAGTGTAATTCAAGGAATAAATTCCGATGAAACAGATTTGGAGCACTACCACATACTTAGCACGGTATGAGAGAAAATATTAATATTAATATATAGAAGTGGCTTTAGACCAACCTCATGCATCAGAACTGCAATGATCTCTCTTAAAACCAAACCAAATCCAAAATCCTATAATTAAAAGCACCAATTTTCAATAGAAAGTTGAAGATCACAAAGAAAGCACAAGCTATGCCCACATCAGTTCTGATAGAGGGTGAACACTCAAACTAATATTAAGCCATTCAGGCTATTTAACAAGCTCACCACTGCAGTGTGGTTTGTTAATGAGCTAAAAGTTGCCAAGCTTTTAGCTTTAATTTTTACTAATATATGACTATTTTTAAGTAAGTCCTTGCTGAAAATGTGGCTTTGTACCAACCAAAACAAAATAGCAGATGATAACAATAAAGCTTAAAAGCTTCATTAGTGCAGATTTTCTAGACTAAGCTGCTTTTGCATTGTAAAGTTAGAATTCCCACAATTAAGTAAAATAAAAAATATAAGTACACAAACACAAAGAAATGTCATATATCACCTTATCCAGAACAATGTCACACAATAATAATATTTTTAAAAATTAATTTTAAAAACCTCCTTCCTTTATAAGAGTCAATATACAGGCATAACAGAAGTAGAGTATTTGAGTAGTAAATTATGAAAACATCAGCAAATCTGCCTACTGAGGATAGATAATTTCATACAACTGGTACCTGATACCTCTGTATTATCTATAGGAATGTGTTTCTGTATTTATAGTGCTTTTTATATATGATAGATTATGATTTTGAACAGAAAATTGGACTAAAAAAATCACATTAATTTTATAGGTGCAAAGATGGGATATCCTTTAATGGTAATTGTTTGATATATTTAAGTTATGAATAAATATACAAAAAAAAACTCAAAAAGTAAACCTAAATTCTTTCCAATTTGGATATTCAGATTATTCTAACTCTCTATATGGCAATTTATTAAGATTTTCTCATTGCATGTCCTCATTGCAGAAGGGTATGGAACTGATGTAGCATGACTTTTATGACACCAAAATGAAAGATATTATCATTTTCAAGGCATGAACAATTTATTATTTCATATTGTTTTGTAGTATATATTGAGGAGTCTGATTCTCTTGAAAAGGTATTGAGGAAATCTTAAGAGTTTGAATTCAAAGGTTCTTGAAAAGCCATGGCAATCTTTAAGACAGATTGTGACAAACTTTTACTTTACAATCCAATATTTTTGTTATTAGACCCAAAAATGTGCATATGGAAACATGCATATAAATGCATGATGATATCCTCCTTTAGCAGTTATTTTTCCTATTACTGCTGGTCATTTATTTTTACCCAATTCTGGCAATATCTTTGGCACCGCATTGTTTGGGGTTTTTCCTGCATTTTTTTACTTCATGTGTTTATACAAATGGAGACAAGGAAGATGGTGACGGTTTTTTCCCATGGTCATATTTTGTGGCTCCTGAATCTTAAGAAATATTTTTTGTGCTCCAGAAAATATTTATTTTTACTAGATTTCTGTGATCAGTAGAATATCTGCTAAGAAGTTCATTGCAAAATGCATTTTTACAGCTGCGTCTAAAATTAACATTTACTTTTATTGGTTTGGTTAGAGACACACGAATTTGAAATTAAATATTTTATTGAAACTTGTCAATTAATCAGAGTAGATCTTTGCTTTGCTATTTCACCACAGTCCCCTCGGGGAGCTGCAAATCAACATAAGCACAATGTCTGTGTACTGCACATGCAGGAAAAATATTATGTTCTGCATCACATAGTCAGAATTAATTGGTTTCCGCAGTTCTTAAAACATTTATGTGGAAGGCCTCTGGATTGCCTTTGCTGGCTGGCCCAGTAGGCTCTAAGGGAATAGTGTCTGTCAAATGGTAGGATTCCTGGTTACCTCAGCTACCAAGGTCACATTTTGAAAAACTAGACGGAAACAAACTAAAGCACTTGAGACTTACTCAAATTTTGAAATGAAATAATTTCTGTGAATCTCATGACAGATGATGTGAGCTCGTATTTATATATACAGCCAAACACAAATGCATTAAACTGAAAGGGATCTCCGGGAAGAAACTACACTGTTCATTTTATGTTTCATGTATCTCTAGTGTTCCCGTGAACTTGCAGATGAAAAAAAAATGCTTCTTGCTCCCTCCTACATGTAATATAGTAGCAAATATTTCCTCTTACTTCAGGGGCAGAATTAAATAAAACACCATTTGAAATTAAATGATGACCAAAAGCATAGGAAATTTCATACGCTTAAAAAAGAAGTGATGTGAACAACCTAGACAAATCAAAACGTGCAGTGGTATGCTTACAAAGGAATCAAGAGACCAAATCTGTCTAGGTTTGTTTAGAAGAAATTAAAACCAAAAGCAAACAGAGAAGGAAACGAGGAGAATCAAGTGGTAAGAAGTTCCTCTAGGATGCAGCTGTCTAGCCTGTAATCCCGATTCTACCTACCTAAAAGAGTCTGCCTGGCTGTTCACACACCCAGCAACATCTCATTTACAAAAACTGGCTTCTTCATAAAATAAAAATCAAACAAGCTTGTCAAAATATGCTCTTTTTTCCCTAAAATACTTTTGCCACAGCAGAATCCTACATAAGAAATCAGTACCTGAGGAGTTTGATACTAAATGAAAATCAAAATATTCTGTGATTTGTTTGCAGTAACGTTTTTTAAGTAGAAAAGCAATGAATAATGCAGTAATTGGCTTTCTTTTCATGTTCAAATATTATATTTTTAAAAACATAGAACAATTTCAGAGCTTTGGCATTATAATAATACTACCACATTTTCTGAACATACATGGAAATCTTATTACATGTCCAATCTCCTGTATGAACACACAGCCAGAAGGATATTATACAGAGTTAACAAGATAACATTCCTGCAGTAGGCATGCTGATTAGATTTACAATTCTCTGAGCTGTTCCTCCAGAAATACATAAGGTGTTAATTCCTACAGCAGTACTTGACAGGAGGGTAGTCATGTACTTGAATGAGAAATTCCAAACCTGATTTAATTACTTAAGACAAGCCAAGTTATCTGATGCACACACTTCATGAGCGCCCTGCCTACTTAACATACAAAGACACTAATCATCACGCATTTTTCAGTCATGCTAGATGGCTCTCAAAGGCCACGCTACCTTGTATCTATCAATATAAAGAAGCAATCGGTACTTGGAGACATTTAACAAAGCTGAAATGCCAAGCGTCTCAGTTGTAGTCTGTGTGACCACCTGAAGCCAGATGCAGTTTAATTAAGTTTTTCTATTACATGCACCACAGAGATAAGGAACAACACTAAAATGTTACGGTGCTGCAGGCAAATGGAAGCACATGGCTTTGCCCCTCAAGATTAAAGCAAAAGATAAATTAGGATGGTAACAATTCATCTTTATATATTTTATTCCAAACAGGTATGGGTTTACCTTGCATAAGTAATTACTGAATAAAAGAAGAATAAGTTTGAGCAGAAATACTGATCAGGAGTTTTTCAGTAATTCTGTCTATATTTGTTCTTGTGTTTCTGCAATCCTTTTCTCTCCACTAACAGCCCCCAAAATCATTGTTAAGATGGTATGCATAGGTGAACTGACCATCTCATGCTCATACATTCTTTCCATCAGTAAATTTTTCAGTAGATCATATGCATTAGAAGCAGGTGAGACAAACCAGTCATTACATTCTCGGAATAAGAGTAAAAAATATTTGAATACATTTAGTTTTCAATTAAATAGATTCCCTTAATCTCTTTCATCTTTTTTCCTTCAGGTCGTGTATTGTTCATACTCTCTTCAATATTACCAAAAAACCAATCACATACTTTAGTGCATACAGGCTTAAAATGGTCCTGTGCAATGCTACCATATAAGGATATTGTTACAGAGCCTTTTTTGAATGCATGCAATGTGCCTGTGGGAAGATGACTGCAGGTAAAACTAGAAATTTGGGAAATTATATTCTCATTCTAACAGAAGTTATAATAGTATGGAAATTATAGGGTGAAGTACAGCTGCTGCTTCCTGAATGGAATGCAGTTGGCATGCATGAAATCTATTGCATGATGATTCCCCACACACACAGCCTGCAACCTTAAGCACATGCTGAGGGACAAAACGGAGGATGGAGCAGAGCAGAAACACCGCAGCCAGGCTCTGCTGCAATCCTTGCAGGGATGGGACCGTGATGGTTCCATGTATCGGGTACACCACAGAGCAGCTGCCAGCCAAGAGGATGTCTTGGTAAAGAACCAGCAGCTGTAGGTGGGGATATCGCTCTCTTCAGATGAAATCAGTTCATTATTATCTAATTGCAATACTAACTCACACATCCATCCCAAAGTTATCTGCCCCCACGGTATGACCACCTCTCACCAGTCACGCACTCCATATTTTATTGACTATCTCTCTAGCAGCGAAGCAAGAGAATTTTACACCAATCATAAATTACACAAAAGTGTATATGGCTAGAGTCACTAAAGCTCCACCTAAAGAAATAGTATAAAAGTGAGTTAAGAATGGGGAGAAGTTAGGAATGACTTCATAGTACCTTCTGGGATCAGTTGACTGACTGGACCTGTTTTCTCTTCCATAGGGATGTCTGTTGGGTAAGAACCTTTCTCTGTGAGCACTAACTCGAGCTGGCTTTCATTGGTGATTAGAGCTCGCCTGTATATTGCTTCAAATTTGTTTCCGCAGTCAGTTACTATCATCAGCAATCTTCAAAACTTAACCTGTCACAATTTTCTATCATTAGTATGTTCATTAATGAATCATGTTATACTGTAACATCTGTGTGATGAATATGGATTTCAACGATAATTGTTAAATATGTGATTCACAGAGGTGAGGGAGGGAACTTGGCACTGCAATTGCCTGTGCTACACTGGGTGTTCAAAGGAAACACCCCCTCAACACATCACAAAACCAGTGCTACATGGAGTGAGAGGGTAGCATTGATTACACAAAGAGCCTGACTAGGGAAACCCAATTGCCCAGGAATCCTAGAAGAGATTACGTTCTGGCCAGAAGGCAAGGATTTTGGAGCATTGCCTGAGAAGGTGGCTCGTGCCCAAAATGCACCATATAATGAGTTATCAGAAGATGAAAGAGGCTATGCCGTATTTACTGGTGGATCCTGCTGTGGTAGGCAACCATTGGAAAGCTGTGGTGTGGAGTCCCACAGGACAAGTCATTGAGACTGCTGAAGGAGAAGGTGAGTCAAGGCAACTTGCAGAATTGAAAGCCATCTAAGTAGCCCTAGAGGCTGCTGAAGGAGAGAAGTGGCCTGTACTTTACACTGACTCCTGGATGGCTGCAGCAGTGGAAGCACAGCAATTGGCAACACTCATCTGGACTGCTGCATTGTGGCAGGACGTCGCTGCAGAGGTAGAAAACACGAGCATTTGTTATTCACAATGCCTTCTGGAGCCACCACTACCATGCTGAAGCCCTGCTTCCTGGAAAGTGGCTGAATGTCACTCACTGATGAGAAGTGAGAATAAACCTATTTTTTTTCCTATTTGCTTGTGCAAATGCAAGCTTTTGCTTTAGTAAACTGTCATTTCACATATTTTCTCTCCCCTGTCTAGCTGGGAAGGGGAGCAATAGAGCAGCTTGGTGGGCACCTGGCATCCAGCCAAGGTCACCCTAACACTGTGCTTTTTGGCACCCATTGTGGGCTTATCTGTCTGTGACTGCAGGCTATGTTTTTTAATTTGGTTCTATATCTCTAAGGTGCTGTACTTGTGAAGACTGTAACATCATGCATGGCTTCATACAAACCAGGGAGCAACAGCATACTTTGGACAAGTGTGGACCTCTGTGCATGAGGTAAAAGTGAAATAAATTTGGAGGTTATTATGTATATAACATTTTAGAAAAATAAATATTTGCAAAGGGAAACTAACAAAATTAGGGACATACCAGTTTGTTGGGTTGGGTTTTATTTTTTTTAAAGAGAAGTAATTTGAAAAGGAATGATGTTCACTTTGAGGTAGTGAAAACTTCCTAAATGAATAGAATCAAAGTTACAAGAATAAAGGAGCCATTCATGCTCATAAAAAGGAGATGTGAGAAATTCACACTGTTCATCACATACCTATGATTTTGTTTCAACCTTCTTCCTCCACTCATCGAAATGTTCAGATATTCTTCATTTTCAAAGGGAAATAACTGCAGGGGTTTATTCATTAAAAAAGTATTGACCACTACAATGAAGATAATTTCTCTCATCACTCTCATTAGACATCTTTTGAAGCACATATTTAAGTATGTGCTTTCATTTTCTTAAAACTAATTCTTATTCTGAAAAGAAAATATTGACTGTCAATGCTATTGCCTCAAAGGAAGAATCAGATTCTCATTTTTCATTACACAGAAAAGAAAAAAAAACCCACAACAACATAATAACAGATTTTGTCCCTCTAGTTAGCTTCAGAAAGAAATGGCTGGTAATTTGTGAAGGTGCATTCACCCAGAGCCTAGGCTTGGTCAGACTGGAGGACCACATGTGCATGTGAATTAATCAATGAGTATATTTGGAGAAGGATAAAGCAAAAGATCTGAGGTACATCAGTGTTATCTAAACTTCCATGTTATTTGTGCACGGATATATTTATTGTTAATGTGGTTTAGGGTGTGGAAAAAACGCATAGCTTCTTAATTATTCATGTGTACAGGAAGATTAATGATACAGTAGCATTTACAAAGTAATGTAGTCAACACAAGAGGTAGTGTTGGGAGGGGTATATAAATTTCTTTTTAATTGCTTTCCATCACAAGGGTCTGTCCCAAAAACTAATTCCATCCCTTTCCAGGATCAATTCATGTCCGCTGCTGTTTGTACTAGTACATTTTTTAACCTTCTCAGAGCAAGATATATATATATAGCTAGCTAGATATATATAGATATGAAAAAGATGACAAGAGCTTATTGATAGATATTGAAAACCCCTCATATTTACAGAAAAAGAAATGCCTAACTTGTGACAGTTGATTAAATAGAATAACCTTCCAGTTAAGTTCAGAACAGAATCACCCTGCTGGCTCAGTGCAAAGATTATGTCAGAATATAGGGAAAATATTCAAAAGGAGTTTATTATTAGAAAATATCTCTCCATCCCACACTCATTCCCTTAAGAAGAAAAAGAAGAGTGAGAATTCAAAATTTATTGAAACATATTTGAAATTTGCATATTATGCCTGACAAATACAAATGAGTAGATTTGGTATAGATTTAGTCTGGGGGTTTTTTTTCTGTTTGTTAATATTTGAGTGCATATAGTGAATGTTTTAGAGTGTATAACAGTCACATTGCTGTAGTTAGGAGCACAGTAAATCCAAATCCTAAGAAAAACAATAAGATATACATTTAACTACCTGTGACTTCCCTCTAGAAAGCCCTTGTGTTAGAGTGAACCATTCATACATATAGGCAGCTTTGGCTTTTCAAGAAATAGTCTACAGGGCAGATGCAGATCTCCTAGATAATGTGAATAATTGAGTTTAACACCGAATGCTCTGAAGAAACAAGATATAAATGTATTTATTTTAGTACAGAATAAGAGTAACTACTTTTGACTAAAGGAGAATCATCTCTTAGTAAGTCATATTTTCCCAAAAAGGTTATTTTCCCTACCAATCTTTCCATATAAAATCATTAGCAATTTCACTTGAACTGTATTACTTTACGCTCAGTAAGCAGAGCCTCTGTAGAAGAGATAATAGTTCTGATTTAAATTTCTGTAATAGAAAAGGTAAGAATTGAATTCCACCTTGGATGATAGCCCTGACATTCTTTTCATTTCTCTTTGCTGTGAGAACTACGTAATTTGTTCCAGTAAAAAGGGAAATTTCTTGCATGGAAATGGAAGAAATATCATTGCTCCTAAACAGGAAGCCTCCACTCAACTTCATTTGAAAGAGCTTTGGGGCCGTACCAATGCCCCTGGTAACAACACAGAAGGAGATAACAGCATTTGATCCTGTTTTGGCATTAGCACAGCTGCTACCCTAGGCAGCCTGCTACACCTCCTCCAGCCTCACAGCTGCAAAGACCATGGAGGACCCAGGCACAGGTACATGGTACTGGCTTGTGGGGCAAGGCCTTTAAAGGGGCTGGGGTGGAACAGAGACTAGAGGGGTGGCTTCTGTGACAAGGTTCCTCTATGTCCAACAGAGCCAGCTTCAAGATGGACCTGCTACTGGACAAGGTCAAGCCCCTCAGCAATGGTGGCAGCGCTTCTGGGATAACATATTTAATCAGGGGGGGAAAAAAAAAAAAAAAATCAACCAGCCTGCAAAGCAGCAGCAAGAGGAGAGAGGAGCAAGACTTCCCCTGAGGGAGAAGCAGCAACAGAGACAATTGACTGCAATCCCCATTCCTATCCTTCTTTTGTTCTATATTCTCTCCCTGCCCAGCTGAGGACTGGAGTCTTACAATGGCTTTCATGGGCACCTGGCATCCAGCCGGGGTCAGCCTACCACTGTGAGATAACAGGGCACAAGCCTGCTTTCAGAGACTACTCTATCAAAGCAGCACTCTTCTCTTTTTCTCATCATTGCTTTGCTAATAGATGGCTTTTCTCAGCACCCCAACAGACGATCATGGAAGACCTGAGAGGACACAACATAGAACACATGATTTAGGAAACGGAAAATCAGAGAGAGCGAGTGGTATTTCCAGCATTTCCTTTTCATACCACACACTAGTCAGGTCACTTTACTTTCAATTACTGTGGTAGCAGTGCAGTTTTTATCTAAAAATAAGTAAATCAGAAGATAGAAGCAACCGGAATCCTGAAGGCTAACATCATACCAAAGAGCACAATGAAAACCTAGCAGAAGAAGCCACTAGGGAAATTGTATCCTCATGAGGCAAACACCTTGTTTTTCCTACAAACATACGTTTAGAGAACTGCTGCTGAGTCAGACAGATATAGGAAGAGGTATGCTGTCCATTCTGGAAAATGGCAAACGACAGCTTTCCTTCTTTGTTTACTTTCAACTGAATAACCAACTCGTTGCACTTGCTAGACAGTTGTGCAGCAGTTATCAGTGCACTTACAGATAATTAGTAAGGAACAAAATAACCTGGTCAAACACAAGCTCATCTCTGTCACTTGTTTGAGTGTGGGTTTTTTTAGTAACCGCCCACAGGTATGAAACTGATGTACTGGTCTTTTCAAATAAGTACTAAGTCAAATTACAAATGCACATATAATTAAATTTCCAGAGAAGTGTCAAGAATATTTTCTAGCCATATAAGAAGAAAAAGGAGCCTTACATTTATATTCAAACCCTGCAAAATAATAACTACAAATAAAAATCAGAGAAAAGCCTGTTAGTATATCACAGAAAATTCTATAGTAGTTTTTCCTTTTTCCCTTCCCACTAAAAGGAACTCTTTCCACCATGATAAGAATATATTTCCATGAAATTGGTAAATTCCTTCCTAGGGCAAATTCAGAAATATTATTATTGCCAGACTCTGACCAGCATACATAAGTCTGTTAATATAATTTTTATCTTAAAAAAACTAAGGAGGTTGTGCTTGATAGAAAGGTATGAGTTCCACAGAAACATCAGCATATGTTCTGTTATTATATGGTTATTAGCAATAACATTCCCATCAGATTGATTTATGCCAGGAAATCGAAGATATTTTTGTCCCATCTTAAGGCACGACCACAGAGGATTTTCAAAATGTCTCTAGGTAACAATCTGAGAATCAGGCTGTAGAAGAAATGCACCATAACAGCTTGCTGTCAGCTTGTAACTAACTCAGAACTTCTGTGCAAACCTTTTGGTTCAATAAATAAATGGAATAAAAGAAGCTGATATTTATGAGAAAAAGCAAGAGTCTCATCTTCAATTTTCACTCCATTGCTCTTTAAAACTAACAGCAGAACTGATATATTTAGCTCAGATATACCTCCCCAGTAGGGCATTAGGAACCCAGGAGGATGGAACAATAGCATATTGAGTGTTCCTGTTGTACCTTGTTACAGCTCACAGGAATCCAGAACTGACTGGGCTATGAGGACAGGCACTATGATGAGAGTCTCTCTCTGCACAGCTTGGAATTGAAGGGAAACCTGACAATGGATCACACAAGAGTCTTCAAACACAGAGAAACCTACCAGGAGAAACCATCTCGTCAATGCTCAGATCAGAAAGTAAAAGAAAGGGATCATACTTGAACTTAGGTGAGGCATCAGAGAAATATTTTTAAAGAAGAGATAAAGAACTAAGAGAATAGATTGCACAGATGGATTGTGGAATCTCTATCTTTGCAGGGTTTGTCTTTGACTGGTTTTTTTTGGTGTTTTGTTTCTTAAATAAGGGGTAACGATCAAAAAAATACAAAGATGGTCCTTATTTGAGCAGGTGTTCAAACAAAAAATAGTATTAACTTCCTTATCTGGGTTTCGAATGCTGACCTTTGATCTCCAAGTCCACATATGCAGGTACTTTGTCAATGCTGAATATTTGAAATACATAGTAACAGCAAGAGAGCAAGCTCATAGCAAGAGCTTAGCAGTGCTTCATTAAATTTTTAGAACTAAAAATTCTAACTATAAGAAGTACCGTAAAAATAAGTATCACTGTTTAATGCTATTGATTATTCCTCTGGACACACACAGTATTGTGCAACTCTATGAAATGGTGTAAATCTCTTCAGAAAAGGCCCCAATATGAAGCTCTGTTTCCTTCTTTCTGACAAATCTTACAAAGAATTGAATTACCGCCTTCAACTTAATACACAGATAGAAGATAAATGTAATCTAACTTTGGGTTTGCCCATCCCTAGCAAAGGTCTTTGTTTGTAACAAGAGATGATCTCACTTTAAAAGGGATTGTCAGATTTCCACAGTCACAGAAATATTCAAGAGTGAAGTACAACATCAGAATTGCAGGCAACAGAGGATTCACAGCTCAGGAAAGACTAGGAAGTACTATTTTTGGAGGTGCCAAGAATTTCAGAGCAGAGAACACAATTCAAACAAGAACTGAACCTCATCTGGTAACAACAGACATTGAATAGGAAAGCTTAAAGATTTTTCTTGGCAAGCAGCCAGAAGAATTTCTTAAGCCATTTGTTTCTAAATTCTTAGCTGTGGAATATGTTTTTTCCTGGATTTTTAAAATACTTTTTGAAAAGATGCAAAACAAGCAAACCAAAGTAACTTATGTAGCAATTTTTCTGGACCTCAGAATTATGATAGATGAAAATAACTCATTCATTGTGCTGCTAGTCTGCATAAGACTTTTGTCTAGCTCTCTCTGTCAGAATCTGACAACACTCCCTTATGCACTATTTTTTTAAACAGGCTTGCTATATATTTTTCTCTAAACAGTTGTAGCCCCATTTGCAACACTAGGAACCACCTATAACTTATGTCGACTTTTTAGGATCAGTGGTTATTTTGTACCTATGGAAATCATCCTGGTCCAAGCTTAAATAAAGTATAAGAAGTGAATTATCATCTCTGCAGATTCATTGATTAAATATCCCTATATTAAACTAACTCAGGGCAAAAGGAAAAGCTCTGACATTGGTAAATGTGGTATGTTTTCATCTTTGTGAGATATGGTTTCACTTCAACAGAAAATTAGATAAATTTAGAAATTTCTATTTTCTTGGCAATGCCCTTTAAATCCTGCTGAGCAAAACCAGTTCTCTGCTTGAATATTTTTAATGGATTTAAGATATCTCAGGCAGACAGTTCTGTTTCACAGGGAGTTTCAGACTGCATCTTTCCAAACAGAAACCAAGACCATGCTGTGAGACAGAAAAAATAAAAAATTAAGAGTCAGCATGTTCTTTCTTTTGGTAATTCAATTAGTAATATTTTTTGAATCCTGTTACCATGTTGGGTAGCAGCTGCAGTAAGTGAAATTAATTTAACACATCACTGTTTTAAATGCTATTGTTCCTTACTCTGGTTCTAGTGCTTACTGTCTAGCTGTGGAGTAAACTCATACTTGCTGAAAATCATTCAGCAGATTTGCTATGGAGATGGCAATGAAAGTACTTCAGTGATGTTTAAGGTGCTTTTTTTCAAATTCTTTATTTTACTGAAATCTCTGCAAGATAAACCCAAGCATCAATATAACATTAAAAAGGAAAATTGAACTAGACAAACAAGTGAATGCAATGGGAGGGGGGGAAAGGAATATTTATATTTCCTGTGTGAAAATTCTGGAGTTAGAATTTACTATGACTAAATAAGTTATTTAGGATCCTAAAGGATCTGAACATATATTTCTGTATTGAAAGAGTAAAATTACTTTCAACTAATAGAAACGTTTTTAGAAACAGTCAAAACTCCATTCCTAACCTTTTTAAGAATAAAATGTAAATTGAAAGAACAAATTATTTTTACATTGAAAACTTGCTCCTCCATGGTTTTGTTATTTTAATACTTTCACATTACATAGAGAGCAAGAAAAAATAGATAAACCTACTTTCACTTTTTGTTAGCCTCCTCAGAAACTAGGACCATGGCAGAAGCTTTTATCATGGTAGTTTAACCCAATTTTAACACACAATTCTAAAATTTATGGTCTTAACTTTCCCTATTTTTAAACTAATATTGTTTTAGCAGGTATCTCCATGAATACTTGACATAGTAACTTGTGAGAAATGGAAAATAAAAGTCAGAGAAGAACCGAGTATGTTGTCACTAAAAAAAAAAAAGCAACGATGAAACACAGTCACAGTCCACTCTAAGTAGGAACATCTTCACTTGCTTCACATCTGCCTTTTAACCCATGAGGCAAATTTACCCACTATGTGCTTTTCAAACACAAATGACAATGAAAATTAGTTTTAAAACTTGTGAGCACAAAAAAAACAGCAGTAAGCGGCAAGTGCTTCAGAATTGCCCTTTCTGTAAAGCTTTATTTTATTATTGTAAAAATTTATTTAAAATGGGGGGCTTTTTTGTTGTTTAGATTACACAGCAGGCCATTTTTATTTTTTATTTCTTTTTTTTAACATATTGTTTTACTCAAGGTCCTTTTCTGTTTGTAAATATCTTGCAATGTGAAAGCTGTTTGTTATAATCATCAGTCATTACTGAGATAGGAACTAGGGGAAAACTTCTCCTGTGCATCCAGCTCTTAATCACAATACAAGTGTTCAGATTCAACTGTTTGGTGGTGGGTTTTTATATTTACTTATCTTGACCTCAGACTAAAAAGCAGATAAAGCCAGCTTCATTACCTGTAAATCTAAACAGCAACACCACAGGGACGTCAGAACATATTCAAATTCTGGTGGGATATCTTGGCTGCTCAGGCATTTACAATTATATAAACTAGAATACAGTGATAACAATCTGAATTTAGGATTCATAAGTTTGCACACAGCATTTTGATTCACTATAAACTGTGTCAGCTGAAAGATCAAGTTTCCAGCAGGAAAGAAAAGAAAGCAAGAACAGGTCTATGGTGAGCAAAAGCTAAGGAAAAAAAGTCTAGGAAAACAACCATACATTGTGAGAAAAGTTGGGCTGGAGGTGGTAAATGAAGTCTAGATACAAAAAAGCACTATTTTTGCTGCACTGGGACAAGTTAGGAAGGGAAAAAAAAGCCTTCTTACTAGTAGGCTTAGTTTCTACTAACCTATTAGATATATTTTGAGCAAAGGCTGAAATATTACAAAAAAATACTGTTTAGTTGTGACAGCATAACTGAGATTTCAAGAACCGACATCATCCCGATTGATGTATTACATGGAGGTATTTAAATCCCTACAGAAGGGGATCCAAGTTGCATGGGGCTGAAATACAAATTTCCCTGGCTACAGTGGAAAAAAAAAAAGTATAAGTGACCAAAAATGAAATTAATAAACTCCAGAGAGAAAACTGGAGACTGAAACTGTACACATTACACCAGCCAAGAACATGACAGCTAAAAGCATTGTTCTTCACTAATGAGATACTTATCTTCAGTAAAGTAGGAAAATGTTGATACTTCTCCATTTTTGTCACTGCAGTTTCCACAGCCATTTATGAAGGAAAATAGAGAATCATAAGTACACATACCTTTAAAAATGGACAGTTCCATTACCAAAAAATCCCCCAAAAATATTTCTTAAAACATACTAGCATCTATCTCTACCTACAGAATGATAAAAATCCCACTTAACCAGTTTCTGCTATGAAGTAGTCCGAAAGAGAAGTACATAAAGGAAAAGCTTCATAAAAATGCTCGCAATAGAAGGTTTATCTACGGAGATATATTACTAAATTTTCAAGTCCTTAAAAGCTTTTGCAGGCACAATCACTGAATGAGGTATTATATTGCACTAGAAAATGCCTGAACTGAGTACTTAGAAAGCATTTCTAAACGAAAAAAATTTAAAAATCAGCCAAAAGCTTTAAATGAAAACAAAATCTTTGTGTGAACATGTGTACACAACTCCTCTCTTCTTTCTAGTTGTCTTTGCTGCAGTGTTAGCCAAACACGTTCTCTATTTCTGTGCACACACTCCACAATAAATCATAATTTAACTCTTTTTTCTACCATTGCAAATCCCATAGAAATGTATATTTATCAGATGAAATTGTAACACATACAGATGTAAAAACAGTTTGCACATAGGTAAATAATATATTGTTCAAAGCATATACATTCATACATTTTATTGCACTTTTGGTTTTTTAAACAAATAAACCACTGAAAGACCTATACATGGTTATCACTCAATTTTCCTGCACTGTTGTACTTGCCACAGAGAGCATGTGTCTTGTGAGTCTTTGTTGCAGAGAATCAGAGAAGTACCAAGGTCTGGCCACACATTGTAGACCCATAGGGCCACAGCTATGATGCAACAGCAATGTTGCTATGTGCCAACACTCAATGCGTTCATTTTGATTTCATCCCAAAAAACATTCTCTATTTTGATTTATGAGGCTTAGCTCTGAGACTACTTAGGAGAGCAGGTTTTTGCACATTGCCACAAGAGAAAATGTATTCACTGACACAATGTGCAGTTGATAAGGATTAATTAAACTTTTCTATCTCAAGACAAAAATTAGAGGGCTTACCACTGCATGGGTTTTTATATTTTTCTTCCTCTGTAACTCATTACCTTTATCACTAAGAGTACTGGAACCATTTTTTTTTACCTTTAATGACTGACAGATTTACCATAAATAGTGACAGCCAGTGTCACTTATTTAAGTGATCCAGTAAAATCAGTTGCACCTGCGCCAGTATGATTGCTTGTAACTAATAGACATCTCAGGGCAAGAGATGAAAGATGAAAAATGAAAGGAGTATATAAAAAGAAAAATACAAAGAAATTCACTTTGGTAAAGCAAAGAAATAAATAAAAAATGTAGTACTTCTGTACCAGCATTCTCTCCACAGAATCACTGTTGTTTTTTCTCTTTCCAGTCAATGACACCAGTTAAAATTTCTTTAGTGCTGATATCAGCCACTAAAGATGAGGCTAACACATTTCTCTAGGAATACTCTTCCATATTTTCTCATTCTGAACCTTTTATATTAATATAGTGTTAAGAGCATAAGTAGTCTTTTATCCAAGATTCCTCAGTGCATGAGTAGATTATTATTATTAGAAAATTCAAATACAAAGTTTGACTTCAGTTGGACAGTCAAGATGCTTTTCCAGAAAAAAAAATTAATGTTATGAGAGATATATAACATATTGTTTTGCTTTCTGATCATACCTGGTTTTGTTTGGTTCCTCTTATAAGAAGCTTTAGGTCCCAATATTTTAACTTAAAAACAAACAAAGAAACAAACAAACAACCCACCAGAAGTATCCATCTGATTTCTAAGACAGAAATACTTAAACACAGTATGCATATGGGTTCTCGAGGTTAAACAACAGGAATAACTTGCTTAAGCAACAGACAGTAAGCTACAGATCTGCCCAGGTGTTCTTGGTGTGCTGGCCAGGCACTATTGCCTGTCACTACTGCCTGTCACTACAAAAACAGCAGAGAGTTCCTGACTGAATTGCTGACTTTAAGGAACCTTCATCACTACACACAGTTCTTTCTATACGTGCTGCATAGGCTTGGGTAACAACCACAAAAATCAACTAGATACTTCAGCTGCCATAATCTAGTCATGTGATGCAAAACCCATCCCTATAATTTTTGTTTTTAAAAAAAAGCAAAAACCACCACAGAAATCTCTGAAAACTTTCTTTCCACACCCGTATATTTCCAAACCCATCTGTCTTGAAATATACCCTGAGAAACAGCAAGCCAGCCAGAGAAACTACATAAAATCAAAGAAAAACTTGACAGCTTATTGGTTTGTTTCTTGAAATCAAAGGACATCAAAAGGAAAAGGAATAGTCAAAGAGCAGCATTTGTGCTTCCTCAGCATAGTGCACATCCTGATACTCAGGTAAAAAAGCCAAGAGCATCCATTACAGTGAAGAGACGAGACATGAAATGCAGATTAGCAATAAGGTAATGGCTTCACGGGAACATACCAAATTTTTCTGATTTCTAAAACATCATCTTGGAGATCAGCTGTCTCAGATTAGGCAGAAAGTAGGAGAACTTGGTTGCTTCATTTTCTAGCTATCATCTTAGAATTATGGCAAATGCAACTATTTGGATTTCAATGAGTTTTTCCTAGTAGCAAATTAGAAAGGGTCTGTGTTTGAGCATACAAGAGAGGGCCATCCGATTTCCAAAAACTGATGAGCAATATTGCACACTTCTTTTTCTCTGTGTTCATGGTCAGGATTAAACAACAGGGAAACAGTGTGACAGATATAGTCTATTTTTACAGTACATTCTGGTTTTATCTTTTCTTTTTTCCTCTAGAGAAACAATTGTAAAGTTAAAGATTGGTATCTCAGAAAGTTAGCTTTTCTTCAGATTATTAATTTTCTTGCCAAGTACCATTTTCTGTGCTCTCCCAAAGTATAAAAACTTGATCTGCAGAGATACACTAGCTCTGTGTCAGTGGAAGGGTGCACATTTCATAAGAGAATTGTGTATATCCTGGAAATAGAGGCCTTAGAAGATATGAAAGACAAATCAGAAGTAGAAGCAGAAGAATTCTAAATTCTTGGGTAGAGCAGACTCTTCCTTCACCAAATCTGCCTGCATCTCCAAAACTATCTTTGTCCTTTTGACTTCTCTATGTACTGCAAGGTCTAATTAGATAATTTCCTCCCAAGTAAAGGATGTTTACAGTACTCTTTACAAAAATATATAAACATCTCTACAGTGTTTGCATGCTACAGTGTATAAATCAACCCAGTAACATCCCAGAAACACACGTGTTGCTTAATGCTGCCAGTTTGATGTGACTTTCTTATATTTACATTTGTATTTACTAAACTGTTGTTTGCATCTATAGTCTTGGTTTTTTCTTGCTCATTTTACCAGTGAGCTTGTCATTACAACATGAAACCAAGCTTAAAAGAAAAATACTTCAGTCTTCTTAATCTTTTTCCAGCTTTCATTCAAATAGAACTCTGCTTGGCTTCAATCTTTTGGGAACTGGCTAAGCTATAGATAAGCAGATCCTCACCAGGGAACACTACTGAAATTAAAAGGCTGGTATTCCTTCAACGTATTCCCCTTTAGCAGAATAAACCAAGACTATTCGTTTTGTACATGTAGTTTATAGAACATCCACTGATCCCATGTAGTGTTACCATTAAAAGAGTTGTTTTCGTATTTTAAAATTGTAAAGCAATATCGTGCTTCACAGCCTGATATTTTCAACTGAAAAAAAGTCAGCCAAAATTGACAGCTTACTGAGAATGAACGAATCTAAAAATTTAATTCACAGAGCATTTCAGTAGTGATTCCTATATGAAATTTAGGTGGATGAACATTAGCAGATAGAACAGAGTGAGCAATCCAGTCTTTTGTAAATTCAGCAACAGAAACTAGTCTAGCAGGTCCATGCCCCCTTACATAATTTGCACTGAACTCTAGACACTTGTTCTCTTCCCACCATGAATTTGTTTAATTACGTTATTCAAGCGCAATTATTAAATGTTTACAAAATCAGAAGATATGCTGTACTTGAAATTCACCATGAAAAATGCAAAGAGACAAGATGTGTGGGGCATTTGCAAATCTTAATTACATAACTTTATAATGCATATCTTTGGCTAGATAAATCTGTTGGAATGAAGACTCTCCCTGAGTATACTAAAGAAATATAGACTACTACATCATTTCTCAAAAGAATACTTTTAGTCATACAGGTAATTACTATGGAGTTTCCAAAAGAGATCTTTTGTTGTCCAGTACTAAAATGTAAGACTGAAAATGACTGGTTACAGTTTCACCTACTGGGAAAAAAAAGGTAGTGTAATATCTTTGGCATTCCTTTATACCTTCCTATTCTTAGGATTCACATCCATTACTAAAACTGTGATGTATAAGTATATTGTTAAGTCCTCAAAAGACGTATATGTACTTACAGTAATAAATAACTAGTTAGCATTCAATCTGTAGATTTAGACCTGAGAGAAAGTCAGTTTACAACTTTTTGGTTACGAATATTCCCAAGAGGTTTGCAGTAGATATGTGATTCCTTTTTGGAAACCAACATATGCCTTTCAAATTAAGGACAACACCTGGAGAAACTGGAGTCTGATCAAAGCTTCAGGTGTATTGTATCATGTTCTTTGAGCTATGGATATGTCCAATATTAGGACCAGTTTTGTATTTCCTTTCATATGGCTTAATCACAGACAGAAATATGAACCAGGCTATTTCCTGAGGCTCTTCATCCCTTTTTTCTTTGACTCTCAGTCATACTGATGTTAAACACTTACACAGGCCTGCAAATTTTCTAATATCTTTTAACCTTTCTTGGGAACCATGGCTAGATCATGAAACAATCCATTAACTAGTCTAACTACATATTGAACTCCAAAAAAGTTTGAATTTTATGCTGTGATTCAGATGCTTTTTTTTCCCAGCAGACTTTACTCTTCTAATGTGGACAACTTATTAATTCTGAAAACTATGTGTCGGGGATCATAGTGGAAAGTAATCTGGGCTATTTAAAAGTTCTGTTAAATCCTCCATACTTCTAAAAAGAGAATGAAGGGGAAAGTTTTGACCAGAAGATGGTTTTTTTCCTTCTTTATTTTATTTGTTTTCCTTATTTTTTTTTTCTTTTTCTTTTTGTACTTTGATTCTGCAGGCAAAGCCTCACAGCCTTGGACAATTAGTTTGACCAAAACCATTCCATGACATCCCAGAAGGCAATGCATGCTGCAGAAGACCTTTTGCCTTTTATCAAGGATATGACACATTCAAAAGTTCAATAACTTGTTGGGGATTTGACAGAAACCAGAAATTGCTGAAGCAACTAAGTTATCAATAACAGGCACAGCAAGATTAGAGAATTTCTGAAGCCAAAGAACTTGTGTTTCTCTGGGCTCTGATTTAGCCTAAACTGTGGCTGTCACAGTAGGGCACCAAAATGACAAGACCATCATTAACTACAGCCTTCTGCATGTCTTGCAAAAAGACGAAAAGTTCAGTTTGTATCAAATACTGCAGAGTAAAGTTGGTATTGTACAGGCTCAGTCATAGAGAAGAAATTTCCTATTTCAGGCCAACTCTCATAACAGCAGAACTACACAGACCCCAAAGAACAATGTAAAACATCATGAAGAGTGTCACAGAAAGAGGACCACATAGCACCAGGATGGCTGCAACAACCAAGAGGAACTACTGTATTCTGTCCCTTAAGGCAGAAGAAAATACAGTGATAATTTGTACAAGAGAAAGCTAATGTACTTCTTGTTCATAATTTGAAGAATTTAACATGGGTAAATCGATCCAAACCTTTTCCCAGGAGTGTTCTTTTGCTGGTAATAGCTAGTAATAAAATGTGCATAGCTACATTTTAGTCCAATCAGAATTAATAATTCCAGAGAAACAGGGGAGCAACTCTTTTCATAATAGTATTGCGGATAGTGAAAACATGTCTCCTCCCCCTTCCCTCTGTACTTTTCACTAGCACTACATCTATGTTTGCTATGCAAATATAACTTTTGCAACTTTCAGCTGTCAAGTCCATTAATTAGCAGGTTAATAAAGGCTCCACTTTAGACCTGTCTCCCATATTCCTAAGAAGTACATTTAAAATACATTATTTGTCTTGAAGCCAGAAGTAGAGCACAACAAAGAATACTAAATTAAACATGATAAAAATCTGCACAAGGACATGCTCCTTAACTCTATGTCATATTGGAACCTGGAGGAAGATAAGGGAATTTTTTTCTCCTTAAAGAAATTTTCATTTAATCAGTCCTGATTTATTTCTTACTTTTCCAAATATCATAGTGTACAGTCACTTCATCTAATTCATATTGCAGCTAATCCCTAAGTCTCACTTCCAATTCCCCAAAGCTCCTCTCCTTTATCTGTCTTCTCAACTATTTCTTTTAGGTGTGCCTGTGCATGCATACCTCACAGACAAAACAGATTTGATTTAACAGAAGAAAGCTGTTCAGCTTCTTATGGCCTGGTATAATGTTTCTTACATGCATGTTTCTTAGATGCTCGCATTGGTCTTTAATTAAACATTCTACACAAAAAATTATAATAACACTGCGCTAAATAGTAACAAGAAAATAAATTTTTGTTTTATTTTTATTAAGAAAAGTAGATTTTTCCAAGTATTTAACTTAAGATACCTTAAGCAATTGCTGAGGACAGAGTCTTTGGGCCTGCAATGATTCTTAATTCTGAATTCTTTATTCAGTATTGCTGCACAATTCTTAATTTATAAAGGGCTTCTAGCTAATTGCTGAAAATAAAGGCCACCTTGTTTCTATATACTGTAGTCATCTGTTTTGCCTTTTGGTACAGTTAAGGATGCTTCCTGAATAATAAGTTGTAACTTCTCAAAGACATTTGCATTGACACAAAAAGAGGTAACTGAGTGTTAGGGATTTATGCAAAAACGGAAATGCAATTATATGCCCAATATAACTAGGTTTCATTAATACATTAAAACTACATGTGCCAGAGGTTATCATATTAATCTGTAAATAAGGAACAAATTTACTCATGTGGAAAATAAAAATAAGATGTGCCTACTCCATTAAGACTATTTCTAATCCACACTTGTATATGTACATGATTTTTGTGTAGCATCTTTTAAAAGAAAGAAATCTTTTAAAATAAAAATGACAGTTTTCAGAAAATTGGACCCACTTATATTAGTTAATGAGATATGGTCTAGAGAATGTTAGAGTCTTTGCTTAAGTAAACAGATTTTTAATTTAAAATGCCATTTTAATTTTTTTTCCTAGTAGAATTAGATTTTTTAAATCATTTGGGATTGAGATTTTTTTAAATTGGGCAACGGGCACGTTGCAATTCTTGCACTTCAACAGCAGAAGCACTTTCCTACAGGTTTCCTTTATAACAAAGAAAACAAAACCAATGTCAAATCGGCTTGCTAAAAAGAACAAAAATTAAAGAAATGGTTGTTGTAGAAAATATGTGAGGAATTAGACTAAAACTGTGCATTAGGTTAAGAATAAAATACCTAAGACAAAATAATAAAAAAGCTTCATGTCTTTTATCCAGGAAGTTCTGGTATCTTTTGGTACTGCTTCTGAATATATCATACATATCTGAGAGAAACAGTACTATTAAGAGATCACATATTCACTAGCAGTGCTGAACTGCAAAATATTACTTTGATTTTCATTCTTTAAATATTAAATTCAGAAGTGCTGAGAATAAAACCACCTTCTTAGATTTCTTTCTTTGGTTTGTCTGAGATAGAGTTAATATTCTTCATATTAGCTGGTGCAGTGCTGTGTTTTGGATTTAGGATGAGAACAATGTTGATAGCAGTAACTAAAACATCAGTGTGTTAAGTCAAAGACACCTCAGCTCCTCAGCCTCACTGGTGAGGAGGCTGGGTGTGCACAAGAAGTTGGAAGGGCACACAGCTGGGACAGCTGACCCTCACTGACTCAAGGAAAATTCCATACCCTATGTCATTGTGCTGAACAATAGAACTGGGAGGAGTTTGCCATTGGTATGTTAGCCTGGTGCTCGAGGACAGCCTGGGGATTGGTCAGCAGACAGCGAGCTATTGCATTGTGCATCACTTGCTTTGAATACTCTTATTATTATTTTCTCTTTCTTTTCTGTCCTTCTAAACTGTCTTTCTCTAAGCCCACAAATTTTTACTTTTTTTCCAAGTCTTTCACCCATCCCACTGGGGAGTGAGTGAATGTCTGTGTGGTGTTCAGCTGCCTGCCAGGTTAAAGCACATCAGTATCTTACCTGAAAAAAAATTTCTCCCTCTCAGGTGCATTTAACATCTTTTATCTGATTTACTATTCCTTAGAAGAGGTTTGAACAAAATTTTTCTAAAAAGTTTTGCAGGGCCTCATTGATCTTAGTACTGATAAAAGTTTCCCATGGATCTAAACTCTCCTTGAAAATCTTCGATTCCATTACTCTGGAAGAGGTTTACTCATCACAGAGGACACTTTCATATCAAGTGGAACCAAACTAGTCATTGAGCTGATCACTCTCTAAGAAGTTCTCTCCTATAGGTTTCCTTCAGCATCTAAATTGTAGAGACCTTTAATTAACCAGCTAACATCATGTTATGAATTATACATATAATAAATATCTTAATATATCAATGCCTTCCTGACCAGAAGTCAATCAGAATCTAAGCTGGGTACAGTTACTGCCATTCTTAGTGTAGTTTATCTTCTTAAGTTTCTTTTTAAATTCTGACATAATTTTGTCCATATAGATTTAATCTTTTGGATCACAGAGGCACTGATTTCTGAATGAATCTATGTTAAAGCATATTTACAAAGGAAAAATTTATAAGAAAAATTTGGCATATTCAGAGTTTCTCCTACTCTTTAAATATCAAAAATATTTTGTTTAACATATAAATCGGAAATGATTCAATACGTTATTAGTTTTTATATTTCAGAAACGATTTGTGATACAGCAGGCAGTATTTCTCTTGTAAGTGATTCTCTACAGGAGATTTTAGAGGACTATTTTATTCAGCTGAAAGCTTTGATAATATTTCTCCTTTGTAACTGAATGAATGAACAAATCCACATGAGCAAACATACATTTAAAATTTAATTGCACAAGTATTCACAGCAGAAGTTAGCTTTGAAATCTGATTCCTAACCTTAACTCAGAATTTTAAGTACTAGGAATAAATAGTGTGTTTCACCTCTCAAATCACTTTTGCCAATAGAAACTCCTTACTGCTCAACTCACTACCCACAGCAGACATTGCATGCACAAATTTAACTTTGAAGACAAGTGACTGTGGAGCATATTTCAGCACTTAGATGTCAGATACAACACAAAGTGTCATCAGAAAATAATTCTTGTGGACACTGAGATTGGCTCAGTTGGTTCAACCCCTGGATAGGCCCTTCACTTAAGAGTTGGACTCTTTAATTCCATGACCTCCATTATCCTTGTGGGTCCCTTCCAACTCAGAATATATCCTGTGATCAGAAAATGCTTCCTTTCCAAGAAAAAGAATGGTTGGTCCTGGAAGAACTCCAAACTTTCATTCTAGAATAAGGTCATGGAGGAAGTCACAGAAATTCTTCCTATGTTTTTTATATATGTATTACCTATCAGTTCAGAGCTTGTTCCATGGGTTTCAAAGCATGTCACTTTAGGTCTGCCAGAGTTCCTCAGGCTATGCTAACAATCTTTTAGGGTGAAGAGAATGTCCAAAAGCAAATTTTCACAGAAGAGCCCTGTGATTTCCATGTCTTTCATCTGTACCACTGCTTTTTGCTTAGGATCGAACTGTTCACACTGCCTGTAGGTAGAGTTCAATATTCACTAACATTTTATGGACCACTGCGTCACGCTCTGAAATTCTTTACCTTCCCCCTCCATTTGGCCCAACTAAATTGGTGGGAACTTGGGTCTGGATTAATTCAGCCTCCAGCCTAGGCTCCCGGGAACGCTGTGGAGTCTGTCATAAGCTAGTTCTTGACCTGTTTCTATGAACGTTGATGAATGATTCAACACCAGATTTTATAGTACACTGGAATCAGCACAAACTCACTTGTCCCTTTGGAAACAAACATTACATATTTATCCCAGGCAGAAGTCTGGACCAGATATGCTTATTGTATACAGGTCGATACAAAGCAGAAAGCATCAGGGAAGATACTTTACACTGAAAGATGTACTCTCTACTCAATACTGCAGAGAGAAAAAACTGCATTAGCTCTTGAGCAAGACTGCAAGGGTTCAGTGGTTGGTCAGTGAAGTATCTGAGGTGACATTTGCCATTGTAAGAGCTGAATAGCTGAGTGCATGGCAACATCACATTGGTGGGGACAGGAAACTGAGGCTTAGGAAGCTGGCAGGGAAAGAGACAGAGCAGACTGTCAGAGCCCAGACAACAGCTCAGGGGTTCCATTTTGAAGATGGTTCTGGTGACACATTTTGAGCTTTGTGAATCAGCATCTACAGATCAAATGTTCACCGGAACATTTCAAGCCAGCTGTAGTAATGGGATTTTTGTGGAGTCATTAATCATCATTATCACACAGCCCTGCAGCAGTGCTGTAGACCAAACCAAGACTGTGATAGTGCCCTGAGGAAAAACAGCACTTATCTCCACAAGTTTGCAGTTAGAGTAGATAATTCTGATTACGGATATAGGAAACAGGCACGGAATGCAAAAGCAGATTAATAAGTTGCACAGACACTGCCAAAGACTTTGTCAGGAAAGGTACAGACTAGCAGAAGGCAAGAGCAATGAAAGCTCTTGAAATCAAGATGAGGTGCCAAAGACGTGAGTAGTGAGGGAGGGGTGCACAACACAGTACTGAAAAATCCATCAAAACTCCAAACCTGAGTGCCCCTGCAGGGATTTGATTCCAACAAAACAAAGTGGGATGGGGAAAAAGCTTTCTTCTCTCTAAACTTCCACTTTTTAAAGCAAGGTTCTGCAAGAGGAAACAATTAAGCTCTTAGACAAAAATTTAATATTTCTAACAGTTGTCTTGAAATCTATTACTTCCCTAATGATACTTTTAACTTTTATATCTTACAGCTATAGAAATAAACCATTTTTACATCATATCACTGCACATTTCACCTGGATTTATTGGAAGCATATAACACTATCTAAGAGAAAAATATACCATTTTCTCATGAATGCCTATCAAATGTATGCAGACACTTATCTGATAGATGTGGAAAGGATTAATTATTTGAGGAGAAGCTGTTTGATTAAAAGGATAAAAATATTCTACCACAGACATCACAATGGAACAGAGCAAAAAGTTGCGAACTAAATAATTCTGTCTCTAAGTTATTAGTAAAAGCTCAGTAATTACTCAGTTTATTTGTGTAAGAAAATTTTGAGTTGGATACTGCATTAAACTGTCAGCCACTAACTTAGAGAGGTTTGGCAGAGACAGATTACATAAACAAGAAAATAAGCTCTGCATCATTACTGTGCTTGATTAGCTATTGTTGTTCACATATCTTAAGATCTTTCTCTTGTCTTTTATGCTGAGGTTAGAGCTACTAAGCCTGAGGTACAGGTAATGGAGAACAGAGCTTTGCAGAAAACAGCAAGAAATTACTTATAGAATTATCTTAACCATGCTCTCCTGAACAAAGAAAGAGAAACTGATTAAATCAAAAGCAACTTCTAATATAGATCTGTATATCTTGTATGATATTTTCAGAAATAAAAAATGCGACTTGGAACATATCTTAAGGAAGTTCCTAGGAAAAAATCAGTGTCCGCTTAGGCCAGCTACGATTTTTGCACTCCAGTATGCAACAAATCTGAATGCAGTAAAAGCTGCAAATGAAAACATATTCACTTAATCCTTGCCTATCTTGTCCCCAAAAGGGAAAACTTGCCTCCTACCCTCCATTCCAACTCTAGCATTACTACAAGCTGTGGGATTGGATTTTTTGCCAATTCCAGTTTATCAATGCAGACAGATATATATGAATAAGATACAGGACTTTTCTCATTAACTTTCCATTTGGCATTTTTAAAAATTGCAAAGAGATAAACCCGTCCCAGTTGTCAGCAGTAGCTGGGCTTCAAGACTGAGGATCACAAATATCAGCTACCACAAACACAATATTGTAATGTCATAGACCAGGACTTTAAAAGTAAGAAAACAACTTTTGCATAGGTTTCAACAGGAAAGTTTAGGGTGGAGTTCAGAATATGTGGTATACTGTAGCTGTTTCTTACAGGGAAGAAATCTATCAGACTGCAATACTTTCAGAGATTAAAAAAAGCAAGCACACAAAAACAAAATAACTGAGGATATTAGTGACAGAGGCTCTAAAAACCTAGGAGGAATGAGTAAATTTTTTAAAAAATGTGTATTAAGAAACTTTCTCCGTCATCAAGTCATTCTATAATAATCCCTGTGAGGTACTTGTACCTTCTTTTTGTACATCTCCTATTGTCAGCCACTGCATATTGGAGTAAACATATCACTGTGCTTGCTTCTCAGGTCAGCTCTCATCTGATCAGCATGAAGTATAGATAATGAATAAAATCAAACAATCACTAAAAGCTAAGAATGAATCAGAATCTACTCACTGCATTGACCTACTCCTCAAGTAGATGGGAATGTCAGGACAGAATTAGAAATTAGAATATTTTAGCTATAACACTGCTTGGTATGAAAATACGTCAGAGATCCTCACAAGCATTCATTAAAAAAATAACGTCTTAATGGCAGAGAAAATCAGGACATCCCTCTGAGGTTTTAAACTAGTGTTTATATTCTTCCATCCTCTAATTAATTTACAGTGATTATTTCTAAAAATAGGTGAGATTTTTGCTTTTATTTAGTTTTTCCACAGGAAACAAAAAGTTAATTGACTACTAATGACTAATCTCGGTACAGTGTCAAGACATTTTGATATTAACCTGAAGATATATTTAAATTCATTTACATTCCTAATATGAATAAACATTAGTCTAAACTATCAATTAATACATTCGAAGTAATTCATAAATATATATGTATGTTATAACTGAAATGGTTTTGAAGACCAGTTTTTAAATTGAGGTGTATTCTAATACCTCACTTGGAGTTTTTAAAAGTAGTCTATGTGCAGAGAATCAAGCTTTAAGACCTTCATTCTTTAATGTAAAGCAGAGGGGAAAATTGCCTTCCTGGTACTCTGCCCTAAATAGAAAATTTCCTATTTAGAAAATCATCCCGAAAGCGGAGTTTGCAGCACACCTGTCACCTGGGGCTCCGATTTTTGATGGCTACAGGTCCCCAGGAGTGCCTAGTATCTCCACTTCCAGCTTCTCCCTTTCCAGCTACTCCCCAGACAGAACAGTCATCCTCCCAGAAGAAATAAGGAGCAGGCACACAACATTAAATAAAGAGACACCTTCAAATTTGTGATTGTTGTTCCTGAGCCATAACTAGATCACCAGAATGACATGCATTCATTAACAGCAGTATCATAAATTTATAAAATGAAGCACTCCAAGAAAACTAAAATACCATGAGGCTTGTTACCACCTATAACCTCTTTACCACAAGAGAGTCAGGACAAAGCTTGGCTCGACTCAGATGTACAGTAATTGTTTTTCTGGTCACAAAACAGATTAGAGGAGAGAGACCTGCACTGCACACAGGTGTGGTGTGGAGAGAAGGATGTTGAGGACCAGACACGGAACACAGGCAATGATTCCAGTGACTACCAGAGAAAAGGTGTGGCCAGGTTTATGCACATTCTTCCTCGAACAAACCCTTCCATATGAAAGACATTCCCTGCTTTCTCCCCAGCTGATGCCACAGCCACACTGAGCTAACTGCTTGCTCCTTCCATGTGCCACCCAGCTCCATCTCTTGTGGAATTTTCAAGAACCAGGACCTGGTGTCCACTTATGATAAATTCTTTCCATTAGCCTTCCAAAAACAAATCAGGAAAAAAAAAAAATGGATGGATACATGGAACCCCTTCTTTGGACTACCTGGTAGTAATAATTATTTATTTTGGACAGAGAAATTCATATGAAAAGTTAGGAATTTCAGAATCACTATTTTGGCAAAACTTTTAAATCAAGACTAAGGGAAGATAATGTTAAAATTAAGACTTTTGACTTAGGTATTTTTGAATAGCAGTAATAATAATAATAATACATTATGATAATAACAATATTTAGTGATAGTTATTTGTTGTGTGGGCAGTTTTTGAAGAGTGAAATATCAAGAACTGAATCAAGCTTTATATCTGAGGACATATTTTCCATCTAATTAAGGCTGCTCATGCTGTTTGGAGATGTTGATGTTTTGTTTTGTTTTTTTTTTTCCTTAGTAAAAACATTTCATGTCCAACAAAAAAACTAGTAAGTCTCCTTCCCCAAACTTCCATTAGTATCAAAAATGGAATTATTTACACAGTCCTGTCTATGACACTAATATATAGTGCCTGTCGATATGCACCATTTGTTACAAGACCTGCCACTATGTACCACTTGTACACTTTAAAATCCTTTCGAAATATTTAATGGAAATTATTGTGGAAAGATTGCTTGACTTAATTAAAAAGAAAAAAAAAAGAATTTTCTCATCAGTTAGCCAAATAAAGGAAATAAAATGAATAATCTACAATACCAGCATATCTGATAGCTTTGATTCAAGATGACATCTTTTAAATGACACATTTTCTGGCAAAGTCAGAAAGTTTGTATTTTGTTTCTTCTGCAGTAGAACAAAGTATATGAAGTGTCATGTCCCCAATGCATTCTTGGAGGACTTTAAAACATCTATCACTAAGCATAAGCATGCAAAGTGATCATTTTACAAGTTCTCAAAATAGTATTATTCTTTGCACAGATCCCTCTTCCAGAGAAGTTAGGATTTTACTAAAGCACAAAATGACTCACCTCATAATTAGGTAATACTGCAGTAATAACCAGCAATTACTGCCATCTTGTCTGTACAGTTGCTCATTTCATATCATATGGAATATATATATCTATAAATTAAGGGAGAGGAGATTGTGGAATGACGGTTTCCTTATGGATTCAATTAATCCTTCTTGGTAAAGGTATTCATGTTCATATATTTTTTTATTAGTATAATTTGCAAGCTCATTCAACACATCTCAAAATAGTTGCAAAATAATTATCAAGTTGATGCAACAAATTTTAATGAATTCCATCTGCAGCAAAATCAATACATTTACACATTTTCAGTTACAGGGTATAGGTGGAGCTGTGGATATTTTGCTCAGTAAGCTCAGTTTCCCAGAATGAAAAAAAAAAAAAAAAAAAAAAAAGGAGCTATGCACTTGCAACTGATATTAGGTAATGACCTGGATAATTTTCCATCCATTGGAAAATCTTTCCACTATGAATTCCTTTACACAGTTTTGAAGAACAACATGATTGCTACTTGCATTGTTTAAGTAGGTATGATCCTAAATATTTCTCTCAATCTACAAAAAACAAACAGTTAAAAGTTCCATGAAAGTTTTTTTAATTCTTGTTTTTCATCACTCCAACTAGCATGAAACATGAAAATGCAAGAAGATGATAATAATAACAACAGCTCTGATATTGTAGTAAACTTCATAAGTTGTTTAGTTGTTATGATCTGGATTTATTTACTTGATAAGTGTTTGTCTACAAAACATGTATCCCTCTTAACTTACTTAGAAATCAGTTAGAATTGGAGCAATTAGGTGGATTGTTTGGATTTGTCTTCAAGTGGAAGATTAGTCATTCAGCTGATTATAATAATAGCAATCATTTGGAAACCAATTAAAGACATCATACACCTACATTTCTATATTGTCTAAGACCTGAGAAAGCTGACAAAAGAAATGCGTTCAAAAAATGTAATTAAGAACTACTTCTTAGCAAATGCAAAAAAGGACAATATTGAACAAAGCGATATGAACTAGAGAGAAAACAATAATTGAAAAGACTCAGTGAATATTTAATTTGATCTCTTCTTCACAGAAACTACATCTAAGATTATAGTTGAAAGTGACATAAGAAAGAGACTTAACTGGAAATTAAAAGATGACAGATAATAAAACCTGTTGCATTTTCTTCAAAACTCTCTAACAGGCACTCCAAAATAAATCAAACCAGAAGTTTACATTTTACCTTAAAGTAGCAAGAGAATAAATCAGTAGTAGAACGCCACATTCTCAAAGAAAATAGATTTTCAGTGACATTACTGTCTGTGAAACTACTTCAGATAGTTACAGAAGAGAGACAAGATGTAAAATAATGCATTCATAAAGAAGCAAACACCTGTGAAGAGCCTGATTTTTATAGTGATTTGAAAAATTACTGAATGTTTGCATCATCTTACACAGAAGGATCACATGAGGAGAACAAATTTTTAAATGTGCAGGGGAATAAAACATTGCATTATTGCCAGAAACAATAAAAGGCCTCTGGAAGTAACACAGGACTCTAAACTGAAGCAGTGAGGCCTCATCCTGAGATTTTGACAAAGGTGTAAAGCAAATAGCAGCTTTTGGTTTAACAGAAAAATAATAATTGATTGATTCCATTTGCCTATACTATGAGTGAGATATTGGCTGGTGGCAGAAACTCAGTGGTTGTTATTGAATAAAAAAATCAAACTAAGTATAATGTCTGTAGTAGCCAAATCCTCCTCTTGATTATGTTTCAAATCAGAGAAATCAAGAGACTGGTTTTGATTAAGGAAAATTCTAAAGCTGAGAACATAATATTGATGTAACAGAGACTGAAGCTAAGAAGTTTGCAGAGAATCTGAATTTATGCTTCCTGTGGCATGTGCTGTCTATGTTGCTTTCTTTGCTGCCAAAATATACAGTTCTCTGAGATCTGAGGGGAAATAAAATCTTAGAACCCTCAACCAAAACAAAAGAGAGATGCTCCTTCTTCTGTATAATAGAATAAGATAAGGAATGGTAGCAAAGAGAAAATATGATTGTGAAATGGAAACTGAAAGGAAAAATATTTATTGACAAACAGAAAAGTAAGTATGAAAGACAACTCATTTTAAGAGAAATAAGGAATAATTTGATATTCTTAAACTGGAATTCGATATTAAGCTTGTGTGCAAATTCAGGAGTTTTACCTCTCTTTCAGAATCTGAATTAAATTTCCTTCAAATATCAGCTGTTATTGAAAAATCCAGTTTCTAGATTGATTTGACTTTGCAAATACAGCAAATTATCTGTGAAATTAAACACTGGCATTCTCCAATTAGTTTTATATCTACCAATGACTGACTCTACCTCATAAGATATACAGGGTACTTTGTGGTAGAGATTAGGAGGCAACATTTCATTGAAGGGACAAGAGAAATGAGTTTGGATAGTAGGATATATTTTGAGGGATAAATTTAAAGCTTCTGAAAGGATAAAGAGAGAGTTTGTCAGCTTTCATTACTGGTTTTCCTACACTTGACAACAAGAGGGGGAAACATCAGGGCTGTCACTAATGCCTCCTCCCTCTCTTTGCCTTATCTAACTTATCGACTGATGCAGTCGAGGACAGGCAACAAGGAAGAGAGTGGAAAAAACATGAACTTTATTGAGTTCAAAGACAGAAAGTCCTTTACCTGCAACAGATTAGCCTGTACCATACTACAGAATTAGCTAGTTCACTAGTGTCTCTGAAAAAAAAACCAAAAAACCCAAGAAAGACTAAAACCCCCCAAACCAACCAACCAAAATCAAACCAAAACAAACAAAACACAACTTGAACCTTAGTCAGCATTGGTGATAGGGTGTGAGGGTGTGGAGATATGTGCCACTCTGTTTGCTAAATTTCTTGTCCCTCCAGCACAGAAACACACAGAGCTTGCTAGGGGAGTTAACCATCCCCCAAAACTGCAGCAAGAATTTCATACTGGGGACATATCACCAGCTTACATTAGGACCCAAAAAGCAATTCCTGAATTTACACTTCGAATACATCTGGCACAGTCAATAGGGCTGTAAGATTTTCTGGGGTACTCGGGTACAGGTTTCCTGCTAAGAGTGATGGAGTTTCTACTGATTATACTTGGAGAAAATTATTTTTAAAATCATCTTTCATTAAAAAAAAAGGGAGAGAGCTTCTAAACTTTGGAAAGTAAGTACTGCCTGGACAACTAATTATCTCCTCTTATCTACTCAAGCACTGCTGCTTTGTGAGCAATAATAAGATGCAGAACAAGGTATATGATTCTACTCTGCAAATATATTTATTATAAGATCCCCACGTGAAGACCCTCAAAACCTTAGAAAAATAAGGTCAACACTCTTCATCTTTAGGTAGAAAAGGTCTGGTCAAGAAGACTTTATTAAGCTGATAACTGTCAAGAAAAAACAGTATTCTGTTGAGTGGCCTTGAGAAGTATTTATTAGCCTTCTCACAAGATGATACTATATTCCCTTACTATATTCCATTCCAGATCTACTTATAGCTCTTTGATGAGTTTCTTGGTCTCTTTGATCTTCAAGTAATTTCAGGTAAAATACATGAATGCCATTTTATGTAACTCCTGTTAGGAAAGGAAGACTGTAAGAATCTTAAACTTTAAGCATCCATCTTCTAATAGGAATCTATCTAGTTAAAGAGTCTTCTCAAATTTCTATTAAAAAAATTACATACTCTTCAACTTCTGTCAAAATCATTGCCTATTTTGACAGAAATAAATTTTAATAGATATAAAAATGCATCGTGGTTCCTTAGAATGGAAAACATATTTGAAACTTCTACATTTAAGAGATTAATGTCCAGTTTCGTACTTGACTTTGAATAATTTAAACCTTATTCCCTTTTTTGCTATATTTTCTGTTGAAAAGGAAACTGTCTTGTAAGTTTGCCAAACTACAAGATGGATTAACAATTTGTGTATGTCCCTTTTTTCTGCTTAGAACAGCAGTTTCCTTAGCAACATCTTTTCCTTCTCTCAGTATAGGTAGGCATCATTTTTATACTCTGCATAGTTTGATAAGCAATTTTACTTTCCTTTTTTTTTGCAGTACTCAATACAGTAGGGATTCCACAGAATATTACATGCTACAAAAAGTGCCCAGTTTTGACTCTATCAAATAGTGCAGATGGTAATTTTTCAAACGCCCAGAGAAAAATTAAGTATGGCAATGGTAGTTAATTCATTTTCATATATGGACTACACTTAGAGAAGTACTTGAGTTAAAAAATGCACACATTTAACTGTTATCAGTTCCAACATACTCCACGTCCTTATAAGTGGCAAGAAAATGCAAGTGAGATGAACAGTAACCTTTCCAGATGGGACCTGGATTTCTCCAGCAGGGGTGCACAGTGCACTCCTCAGGGGAGGGAAGGCAGCTTGAGCGGGGCTTCATCTTCCTTAGGAGGCCTTGAGTACCCTGTTCCAAAACCCTAGATGAAGAAAAGCAGGTACCTGACATTTTAAACATCACCCGGTGCCCACTTCCCACATCAGAAGGGTATAAGTACGTGATATGTCATATCTGAACTCAGAACTGCAACCTAGAATTGCCAGAGGGCTGACCTGTCCCAGCTGTCAGAGACTTTCTCAAGAAGACAGAGGTGCCAGCCAAATAGCACCAGAGTGCTTATAGGAACAAGAACTTGTGAGAATGATTTGATAAGAAAAGCAAAAAAATTGCCAGTATTTCCCATGATGAATAATTTCATCTCATCTGTACTAAAAACCGTCTGTAGAAACTCAAATACAGTCACACAAATGTTTTCTCCTAGAAGTAAAAGCACATTTATGAATAGAAGAAAAATCTCTAAAGATTAGAATGCTCATTAGAGACACTATCTACATCAAAACTGAGTACAGCTACAAGGCTTCTAGTTTCTTGGGAGGTTTTTTCTCCCCCGCCTGGATCAACAACAAAGGACATTTCTTATTCATTTGTATTATGCTGGTGTTAAGTCTAAGCTAAGGAGTTGACAAGCTATGAGGATCTTTATTTGCTCTTCACGCCCTTCTCCATGAAATAAGAAGCTATATTTTAAAATAAAAAAGGTTAAGTTATGTCTGTTTTTGGTGAGCACACTATTTTTATTTCTTTATTTCAATGGTTATGTCATCTGACTTTTTTTTTTTTTGAGTAGGGTAGTGGTATATGGGGGGGTGTGTTGTATTACAGCTGCAATGATCACCATTAACACTTATCGAACACTTACTAATAAGTAAGAATGAATACATTGCTTATTTTCTCATAGGAGAAAACGGCTCTAGCGTGTTTTCACTGATAGAGGACAACCAAAATTGCACCACTTCCTTTTAGCAAACACAAGAAGTCAAAGCCTAGTTTGTCCTTTCTGCCATTCTGTCATTTACTGAGGTTATTCACATAAATTTAAAGCAAATGCAAAACAAAGTATGATGAAATGTGAATTGTGTTTAACACCCAACTTTGATTATTTTGAATATTTATGAACAAGGTCGAGACAATGATAAAGTACATATTCAAATGCAGTTGCATCAAAATTAGACACATGCAGCAGAGTTTTAGAGGACACAATTTCCTTAAAAGAATTTCTGGAGCTGTTATAAGATATTACTTTTCAAAGGATAGACACGCAGAAATTTCTGAAATATCACAGAGTTCACAATCACATGCCCATGAGGGCACTCTGAGTCATACAAGAAGATTCCATACACACCCACTGCTCCTTGTCATTCTCACCTCAGATACAGGTCATCATTTCACAGCCATAAAACACAATTCTCCCCTGTTCCCTTCTACCCCCTTCCACTCTCAGCAGGACTTTGAAGTTTTCCTCTGTCACAGCACTGCTATTCTATAATAGAATGGCACACAATTCCATAATAGAATGGTTTTAGGCAGGAAAAAAATGGAGCTCATAGCAGGACAGCAATTGATTGCCCCATATTCCTTCAAGGAAACATTGCCCATAACCATCTGCCTGATTATCAAAATCGTAGCCATGAGGCAACACAGACTGGCAAGTATAGAACTCATGTCACTCATTTGATTCATTTCATTTTCTTTGGTGTCAAATGCAATACTTTTAATTTTTATTTGTTACAAAGACCAAAAATTACAGTTTTGCAAGCCCTTAAATCCCACTATGTAAAAACAGTAAGCAAGTTTATTAGGCTTCTAAAAAGTTTTCTTCTACAAGACTCTAGATTACATTTCAAATACAAATGTGTTTGATTACTTCTTGTCTATTCAGAAAATTAATACATACCTTGAATAGTGAAACTGTCTTATCCAGAGATTACAAGTTACGGGTGGCTTACAGCATGAAGAAATTAAAAAACCTCATGCTATTCAAAGTCCCTGCAAATATCTATTGAGTAGCTGCTAAAGACCCAAGAGATGAGCATACGATTAGATCAAGCAGAATGTAAGTTATACCTATTAGTATGGCTCTTTGTCAGTCTGCCCTCAGATATGTTGAAGAAAAGTCCTCTATTTACAGCCCACTTTTCCCTGCCCCCTCCCAAGACTGTCCAGCACAGTAGCAAATCTCGATCATTTTCCTACTCCTGGGAGCAAAAGAGTCCACCTAGGATCAGCTTCCTTCAGCAGCTGCATGCATTGATTAACATCGATATCCAAGTAACTTGCTCCAAGCCAACATTCACAAGTTCTTTAGAGATCTAGTTCAGTAGATATCTCGTCTCTGGTCAAATATGTTTAGACAACCACTGAGAATGTTTGACTGACCCCAGGTGCTGCCTTTGCTCTGCACTGATTACTGAAGACTAAACTTGTCTCCAAGTCTGGACACAGAAAGGGAGAAGTTCAATGCATTTTTTGGCTTAAAAGTTTGTTGTCAGTGTTTGTGTATTTCCATGTCATTTACAAAAAGTGGTTCTTCATCACAGACACACTGCAGCTTCAGTGCCCTACTTTATAAAAGCTTCGCCTCAGTTCAGATATCAGACCTATAAACTCAACAAATCAGACAGCAAACAACCGAGTTTGTTACCAGGCTGTAAAATGTTTCTGAACTTGTCTGAAGCTTCTTAATATTATATTACTCATGTCTGGACCCTGCAGTAGTCTCTGCTAGAGATACATTAGTTTTATCTATTATATTAATAAACACACTGATTAGCACATGGTCATTTCAGCATTTTTTAAAAATTATTTTCTTATATGCAGATAAGCTATTTAACAAATTGTTTTAATTAAAGAATTTATTTTTTTATCAGAACTCCTGTCCATATTCTGCCTTGAGAAATAATGGTTGCCCTTTAGTGGTTGAGTGATTCCCCTCTTTTCCTGTTTCCCTTGTCTATATTGCCTGTTTTATGCAGCACTACAGGAACAAATATCAAGGAGCCACAAGAGGGAGTCTACTCAGACAGGATGAGTATGAGTGCACCTAAGACTGCTTTTTGATTTTGCCACTCTGAGAACAACACATCAAAAGTCCTGCAACAGTGCTTAAAAAAAAATACTTAAGGGTTTTCACAGCGCCAAAAATTTTACTGCACCTTGCTTTCTTTTACAGCTCTGACAGCACACCTACGTCAGTTTACCCTGGCTGCAAGTGAACCTCTACTTTCACCCAGTGTCAAGAATAGTGGTGCTCAGCAGCTGTGTATACTCCTAGGATTTCTCCAAAGCCCCTGCTATAATGTAGTAGCATAATGCTGTTAGCTTCTATGTGCTATTTGGAGGAGCGCACAAAGCAGAGTCTTTTTGATGTTCAGATTTGCTCTGCTACCCATGTCAGAACACTGATATTGATAACAGAGTGCACAGATTTTTAACCTTAACAGAAAGACCAGTGAATATTTGGCTACCACAGCTCATATACAGACCCATGATTAGATCAGACAAGAACAGTGAAAAATGCTGGTAGGTCAGAGTTCTCTGTCTTCCAAGGCGCTGGCTAATATTAAGTGCATCTCATGTGTGAAAGTGTACTATTCTATCTAAGAAGCCATGAATCTCGAGATGATGATTTATCAGTATTTTCAGGAAGTTGACACAGAAATATGATGTTCTGTATACTTTTTCTACTGTAAAGCTAGTGTCTGTGCTTACACTAAAGGATTCAATTACACTCGTGTTCCTCCCCTTACAGCAAATTCCATCAATATTTCCTCAAGCGGTTTGTTGTTCTTACTACCAAGAATTACTTTTATTTTGCTCCTATGAATATGGTAACATAATTATACTCATCATCTGGTAATTTTGGGAGGAACAAGGCTTTCTGAGAAAAATATCTCTATTTTTTCTGTTGGAGAAATATTTTTTTAAAAAAGCTAGATTAGCTAAGTAACAATCAAGGTTAAAATAATTTTGCTTAGATATGCTGATTCAGATCCAAAGATATCCACCTGCAAGATTTCTGGATGACAATGCATGTACATTAGAAGTAGTCAAATACTAAATTTGAGCAGTTAAGAGTAACATGCAGATTACTCATGCCCTGAATAACTTGGGTTATGGAGCTCTGGTTTGGATTAGCTACACACATCTGTGAATTCAGTCATCATAAAATCATAGAATATGTTGAGTTGGAAGAGACCCACAAGGATCATTGAGTCCAATACTGGCCTTGAGCAGGACACCCCTAGAAATCATTCTATGGGCCTGAAAGCATTGTCCAAATGCTTCTGGAACTATGTCAGGTTTAGTGCTGTGACCACTTCCCTGGAGAGCCTGTTCCAGTGCCCAAACACCCTCTGGGTGAAGAATCTTTTCCTGATATCTACTCTAAAGCTTCCCTCGCTCAGGTTCATGCCATTTCTAGGAGTGCTGCCACCGGTCACAAGAGTGAAGAGATCAATGCCCGCCCCTCCTCTTCCCCTCACAAGGAAGTTGCAGACTGCCATGAGGTTTCGCCTCAGTCTCCTCTTCTTCAGTTTGAGCAGACCAAGTGACCTCAGCCACTCACCACGTGGCTTCCACTCCAAACCCTTCACCATTTTTGTGGCCCTCCTTGGGACAGTCCCCAAGACCTTAATATCTTTCTGATACTGCAGCACCCAAAACTGCGCACAGGACTCAAGGTGAGGCCACCCCAGTGCAGAGCAGAGCAGGACAATCCCCTCCCTTGCCCAGCTGGCGATGCTGTGCCTGATGCCCCCCAGGACACGCTTGGCCCTCGTGGCTGCCAGGGCACTGCTGACTCATGTTCAGCTTGCCATTGACCAGGACCTCCAGGTCCCTTTCCACACCGCTGCTCTTCAGCCCCTCATTCCCTGATCTATACACACATCCAGGGTTGCCCTGTCCCAGGTGCAGAATGTGGCACTTGACCCTGTGAACTTCATATGGTTGGTGATTGCCCAGACCTCTAATTTGTCTAGGGCTCTCTGCAGGGTCTCTCTGCCCTCATCAGCAAACTTAGTATATCTTTGAGTCCCTCATCCATCTATGAAGCTGTTGAGGAGAACTGAGCCAAATATGGAGCCCTGCAAAACCCCACTAGCACCCAGTAGACAGCCTGATGTGGCAATTTGGGTGTTTATGTGGCAATTTCTCCCAGTTTGTTGTGCCATGAACGGCATGTTCCCCTACTGCACAGGAATAAGACTTCGACTGACGTGGACATATGTAAACAGAATATGCTACTGAGCCAACAGGCCTGAAATGAATGCTACAGTATACTTGCAGTTCTACTGGCTAGACAGAAATATATCTGTAGCATTCTAGGCATAGTGGGAAAAAAGCTACTGGCTCCTTTAAGTTCCTATTGGCACCAGAATTTCATAGAAGCTTGAACTAATATACCAAAACACTCCAATGTGTCATTCTGAGCCACCAAACTGCAGTCTTATAAGTATGGAAAGAATCTGAAGCATGTTACTAAAGCATTTTTTTTGAGGACTTCACAGGAATACTATTTTGTTTTATAAGGTAGAAGAAATGAGGCTCTGACTGATCAACTCAAAGGTCATTCAGTGTGGAATTACAAGTAAAACGGAGTGATTTGTCTTATATTCTGACCAGAGGAAAATACGCTGCTTCAAGGCGGGGAAAAAAAAAGTTTCAGAAGTTCCATCAGATGCTTATCTCTTTGCAAAATCTAAGCATATTTATTCCATATTCATCTCATTTGCAACTATTTCACCACTGTTGAAAAATACTGAACATAATGGAAGAAAACCTGTTTTATAATGAATGGTATTGTTTTACAATGGTCTTTAGTATTATATAGTATATTATCTTATTCTTGGCCTTATTTGTCTTCAATATATTAAATCCTTGCAAGAGACACAGAGACAAGAAACAATAGTCCCTTGTGAAGTACTACATTCTAATAAAAAAATTTCATTAAGACCAGTGAGTACCAAACAACTCAGTCATCATGTGCTTTGGTTACATTAAAAATGTCATTAGGTATTGAGTTCATCAAGTACAAATTGGACAAGTCCTTCCTTTCATAGTCATTTTTATAAATTACTGGTGAGACATACAGGTGAGCAGACTTGTCTCTGCTGTTGTGGAAGGCAAAATTCAAAACTAACTCGACCACAAACAACAAGGCAGAGCCACTACATGTGGTTGGACAGAAACATTACAGGGTGACCAAATTGACAGTGAGAAGATGAGTCTTCCCAGTGTGACACATCTGACATACTTTTTGTCATATTGTAATATATAAATGTAGAGTAGGGTTGGTCTGTTTCTGTGATAAAGTTATCCTGGTGGTATTTTACTTAAAAATCAACAGGTTTTCATATTCATTTGCCATCGATTTGATTATTTCAACACCTCCCAGCTGGGGGATATGACAAAAAGTCTTGATTACCAGAAACCTGGTTTCTGATTTTTCTTTCAAAATGCTGGCAGTATGAGTGCTAAACAAGGACTGTAAGGAGAACACTCATGACCCACAGAACACCCATCAGTTAAACTTTTTGCTATGCCAAAGTGCTTTTGAAATGATAATTGCACAAATTATTTCGTTAACATGGTGTTCCACACACTGACATCATGTTCCTGGGTATGCATCATTACATAGCTGTTTGCAGTACAGAAACAGCATTTTCAGGTCCTTCCTATGGTTGCTTGGGGTAATATGAAGGTAGTAATCCAGCACAGTGAGCTCCAGTTTGTAAGTCATTTTACAGATGATTTTGTACAAGATCACAACAGATTCATAAAGCACATAAATAATATTTTTAAATATACAATTTGCAAAATTATATATAATTTAGAAAATAATTGATTCATAATGCTTTTGGGACTTAAGAGGAAAACCAGACTTACAATTATTAACATATGTGATCACAAGGCTCAAATAAATCTTTAACAAAGAAAGAATTTTGTTGAACATCCCTAGTGAGTCACCTTGATAGCTTCACCTAAAGTAACTTTTCCTCAGCTTCATTAAGAATGCAGGAAATTTCAAGTATACTCCTAATAGTGCTATTTATCTTTCAGTAGTTTGATCATTTGACATATTTTACCCTTTTTACTGAATATTCATTTGATTGATTAGCTGTTCTTTAGAATCTATTCATATATCTTTACTATCTAGCTGATCTCTCCAGTAATAACCATTTAATGAAATAAAAAATAATGATCAGAGACAAGGAAAAATAATATCTTAGGTTTATGAGGCCTGTCCTCCAGTGGATTTACAGACAGACAGTCATGGACATGAGCATCACGTTCTGTGACATTTATTAGCAAATTTGTAGAAAAAAATTAAAGAATAGCCATTCATCATTCTAAAGGTTTTCCAAGAAAAGACACCATGTCCAGTGATCATCCTACTGGACAAGTTTGCTTCTTTACATAGTGGATTTCTGATCATATTCATATCCCTCTGCAGCCATTTTGTCTAGACTGTGAGAATCATAGAAAAATCATATTTGTGCCTAAACTATCCCACACCACCTCATCCCTTGTTAATGTCCAAGTAACGTGGAACACACTGGGCTTTGCTCTTCTATAATGACCAAATTTCACAAAATCATGAGCAGACATTCAGTAAAGACTCTTCATGATATAAATTTCACAGTATAGGGGAGACTGAGTCCAAGTCCTTGATCTCAAACCAGCAATTTTTTTTTTCTTTTTTTCCTCCTCTGTCTTGAATGTGTGTTGACTGTCACCAAGATATTTCACCAAATGTAATCTAAGGTCTCTCATATGCAAAAAATTCAAAGGGCTTCACATCAGAATGAAACTGAAGTTTTATAAAGCTGAAAAATAATTAAGAGACAGGGAAGCTACTACCTGTCTAGATCTACTATAGGAGGTAAAGCTCCTTCTGCACATCTACTCTGAGCAGAAGTTACTGTTTTTACCTAGGGAGTCCAGTGCAAGTAAGGCCATTGATGTTTAGAAAAAACCTTTGCATCTAGATCCTGTTTTCAATGTCTAGAGTTTGAGCATCCAGAATGCACTTTCTTTCATCTTTTGACAAGCTTTCACTAGTCACATTTCACCTAAGCCTCTCAAACATTCTTCAATTTCTTTAGGCTTTGGTTGTGGTTTTTTGTTTCTTTGGATGGTTTTTTGTGTGGGTGATTTTTTTTTAATAATCATTTTAATCATAATTTTTTTTAATCACCCCAAGACAGTTATGATTGGATTTGCATTCAGTATTATATTATATACGAAACATGTCAAAGCTTTTATTTCCGCATACCACCAAATAGATATGAGAGTAAATACACAAGCAACAAACAAGCTCCTTTTTAGTGGAAGTATACTGCAGATGGAATGTAGAATTGATGAGTACAGAGTATCAGCAATGAAAAATTCTATTTCATGTTTAGCACAACAAAACTGAGGAAGATCTTTTATCTAACTAGTGTTCTCACCGACACCTGTAATATAATTGTATAGATATCTGTTCCTATTATGCTTTATATTTACATTCCCCCTAACCTTCACTCTTCCTACTGCTCTGCTTTATTTGTTTATTTTGAATTATGAGTTACACACAAATGATACATAAATTCACCATTTTTTCAGTTTCCCTTCCCATCCCCTCTCAGCATTATTTTTCACCTTAATACAACAGGAACTATGCAGTCTAGTATTGCAAGAGAAAACAAACCGTTCAAACCTAGCAGGAGTCAAAATCAAACTTAAATGAAAAATCTGTACTATTTCAATTGCTTGATCACAGCATTTGTCTCTTTCCATTCCAATAACCACTAGATGACAACATGAAAGAAATACTTATTTTGTACATCAATAGCTTTCAAGTAACAGTTGTTCCCTCTGCCCACTAGCTCCTAAAGATCACATCTTAAATAAAAGTGATTGATCTTCATATTCTAAGTTTTTCCTAAACCTAGCTTAGATGCTATGGTCTGCTTTTCATCAGCTTTCAGTACATGTCTCTTATTCAGACAACGTGGCAGAGAGCAACTCCTTCACCTTGACAGTTTCTTGATACTAAGGCTTGGCCTGCTGGCTTTCCCATTACTGTTGATCTCTTTTCTACTCATCTCCTTTCACAGCAGGAGGTGCTTATTGATGAGGATTGTCAGTTTCCAATCAATCTTAAAGCATCCATTCTTAAAGAAGTTTACTTGCATACGGCAAGTGTACTAAGCATATCTATCTGTAGTTATTTTTTCTGCTACTGAGTTAAGAGCGTACGAAGTGAAAGTCTGTGTCAATTATACCAGCCACACCCAGAACTGAGACATTTCTTTTTAATTACAAGCAGGAAATAGAAGATATAATTTATATCTCCTATCCATAGGAGATACAATTTTTAGGGTGCATTCATCACAAAGGGTACATTATTGGGAAGATGTTATCAGAGCATCACAGAGGTATGCACAGAGACACCTGCTTAGAACTGAAAGCCTAAAGAAAACCCATCTTGTGCTAAAGCATTGGACACAATGCACTTAGGAGGAGCAAACACTGAAGAAGTCCATCTACCCAAGATTAATAGGCCTACTGGAAATGCTGTGGGGTCTTTACTACTGATTGCAAGGAGGACTTAGATAAAGACCTGACTTCCTTGGAATTTAAGCATTTTGCATTCTCTAAAATGTTAATGAATGCAAAAAAAGATTTATGCTTTGAAAGCATTATTGGCTGTCTCTGCACAACTATATTTAAATAGTCAGACAAGAAAAAGTATGAAAAGCAGCTCCCGTGAAAGCTAGTTATGAAAATGTGTCACAGAAGAGTGGCTTCCCAATAGACTACATTGATATCCACAAGTCAAACAAGTTCAAATGCTGTAGAGGATAGAATGTTTCATACTTGGAATATTCATGAGTTCATTCACATAAATCCATCATCTTGATATTTACAAACAAGCCTTGAAGATTAATTGGAAAAAATTACTTGGGGGTTGTTATTTTAAAAAAAAGCACAAATGTGCCAACTCAAGAGAAAAGTCTTACATTAACAATTTATGCACAATATATTTCAAGCTCAGAACACTGAGTACCTAACTTATACTTAATCTCAAGAATAGAATTTTGTTTTGTTTACTTATTTTAAAGCTTGAGGTGTTTGTTTGGTTCATTTTGCAGTGAGATTTCTTGTTATTGTTTTGGGAGTCAGGATTTTTATGTTGCAGATGGAATTCTTTCAGTTAAAACCAAATGGTAAAACCTTTTTGATGAAAAACAGGAGGGCCATACTCAAAGCTTGTCCCAGAATATTTGCTGCCTCCCACCTCAACTTCTGTTATTTACTCAAATAAAACAGTAATATTTAGGGCACGAATTTCCAGGTTCTTTACCCCCAGTCTCTCTTCTTGTACAGAGATCTACCAGCCCTATACAGTTTGCAAACTTGGACAACACAGATGACATAGCACCCTCGTGGATATGTTTTTTAAATAAATCAAATTTAGCTTTGTTTGTACACACAGTAGTCATAGTACAACACCATATAAAAGCAGAGTGGGGGAGAGAGTCTGTGTGCATCAGCAGTGGTGGAAATCAGTCATTTAGTTTTGTGCAACAGGATTCAAACATGCAAGCAGTTCAAAAGCCAGCAAAGATGTTGCCATTTCCATTGATAAGCAAATCTACACTTCCAGATTTGTTTTGTTGAATGCTTATTCCAGAAAGCAAGCGGTTTAACCTTTCTGTATTAGTAAGATTTTTCATTCATTCTGAACCTGGGAGACATAAATAGTCTGTGCATAAAGCTTACATTAGAAAGGAGAACTCTCACCATAAGATATATATTATTCAGCAGTGATTTTTCTTTCTGTAGCTCCATGTTGAGTCTCCAGGCAGTAAGCATGTAAACAGTTGCTATTTACATTCCACCGGGAGATGTAGAAACTGCATTTGTTATTTATAATATTTATTAAATTAAAGCAACAAGTTCAGAGTGTATGTACAAATGTCTGCAGTAAATTGATTCTCTAGCACTTCCATTTTAAAAAGTGGCACCTGCTATCTTTCCTTTGTATACATTAGTTCTCTTTCAATTATAAGCACTGGAAACATTTTTACTTCTCAATTTGCACAAGACTTATGAACATTAAGATAGAGTTCAATGTGCCCATTGATTAAATTAGAGCACTCTACCTGATGTGTACTACTTGCAGTCTAAAAGAATCACGGATGGGGTATTGTGACAGCTACTAATGAAAACAATCAATCCTTCCATTATTTGCTGTAAGTACTTCAGGTAGTTTGATATTTTTCAAGCCTTCAAAATATTCTGGTTTTGAGATTACTGTAAGACAATTTTTAGAAATAAATTAGGCAAAAAGTCAAAGAAGTATATAGCGAGAATACTGATATTAATAACATAAGATCAGTTTTTGCATAAAACAAAAGTTCTTGATATTATTGCTGCTCATAATGACTGAGAAATAGTTAATTATTTTCTTTTCTTCAATTTTGGATGACTAGAGTAAGATTCTTATTACATTTTAGAGCATTAGCAGAACTTGAGTTCCCCTTTGTCACACTTTTATGCAAAGCCACAGGACACAAATTTTTCAGCAAGAGTACCAATCAGCATAAATAATCTATTTTACAGAAACTCATTATATGGGGAGAAGAGCATAATGAATCCTTTTAGTTTGTTTAGTAAATCAAACTCAGTCACGTCTCCATAAAAATATACCCGTTAAGAAACCACTTTACTGACAAAATCAGCAGTTTCATTAATCTAAACTGATAATTTAAACTGAAGACTGCTAACAATTCCAGAAAAAAGTGCCTAAATATTTGCTGCAGTGATCAGTACAGAATAATACAAAATCAGAAATGTTGTTTGAAAAATCTTGAAAGTGTCACATATTTTAAATCCTTAGGGCCTTTCTTCAAACTCAAGAAATAGTTAATAGAAATTTATATTAAATATATTATTAAACAATACTATCTCTAATATTTTTCTTTATCTAAATATGTCAAATTACTATATGCTAATGTCCTCTGTGGTACACAGAAACAAACAAAAAAATTCTGTCTAGTTACTCTCAGTAATTCATATTCCTGTGAAAATGTCATGATTTAACTCACTAGGTAGATAAAAACCAAACAGCCACTTTGCTCAACCCCCCCCCCAATCAGGATGGTGGAGGGAATTGGAAAAAAATTAATTCAAATGTTGGGCTGAGATAAAGACAGTTTATTAAGACACAAATTGAGAAGAAAATAAAAATAATAAAGATAAAAGAATAAGAACATAAAAAACAAGTGATGCACAATGCAATTGCTCACTACCCCCCAATGGAAGCTCAGTCAGTTCCCGAGCAGTGGCCCCCAGCCAGTTTTCCTCCTATAGACTGAGCATGATGCCACATGGTGTGGAATATCCATTTGGCCAGTTGGGATGCTGGCTGCATCCCCTCCCAACTCCTTGGGCGCACTCAGCCTCCTCACAGGTGGGGTGAGCACCAGCAAAGCCCATGGCTTAGTGCAAGCACTGCTCAGCAATGGACAAAAGGACAAAGGTTGGATTTAATGACCTTGGAGGTCTTTTCCAACCTTAATGATTTTATGATTCTAAAACATCACTGTGTTATCAACATCATTCTTATCCTAAATCTAAAACAAAGCACTATACTGTCTCTTAGGAAGAGAGCTAACTCTATCCCAGCCAACACCAAGACAGAAATCCAACACAGAAATAGTAAAAGTGTGCAGGTACACATAAACAACCCTCCTACACTGTTTTATAGTCTGTACCTTTACTCTGATCTGGAGAGATTTCCTCTGCTCAGTTACACACAAAATTCCTGGTGTTACCCACTAGTGGTTACACAGCTGTAGGCAGGCCAGTCTAACTGCTCACACAATATTTATAGTTCCAATGGCTGCTCAAAGACAAATGTCATCACAGTGCTCTTTTTGAGCATACCTTAATCTATCTCCCGGTGCCTCAGCTTCTTTTGTTTGTCCATTGAAATTTCCAAATGAAACGTAACAAAGGGAAGGTGTTGCAATGAATTAAGATATCAATGAACCCAGAATACCCATGGATTATTTTGTCACATAGCCTATGTTCATAAATAATTATGAAAGTAAATATTAATTTTTATTCTAATTAATTTTTTGTATTGAGAATTAGAATTACTTTACTTGCACAGAATCTCAATTTAATTAAATAAATGTACTATTAAAGTATTGAGTTATCAGGTAAAATAAATTAAATATAGAGCATGAATTAACACTGACAAAATTTGAATAGTGCTACAGTACTTTGCCTTGTTTGTCTTTATAAGTGGCTTGTTAAAAATCAGCTTCATCTCAAGGACATTTTACAGTTGATAAAGCCAGCGCAACTGAAAAATTACAACAGTTATATCCATTATCATTATATAGTTATCATACATTAGTTAAGAATTTCAAGAATGCAAATGCCTTGATAAGTGTTTTCAAAAATTAATTTCATAAAATATGCTGCGTTGAAAGGGACCCACCAGGATCATTGAGGCCAAGTCCTGATCCTGCACAGGACACCCAAAGAATCACACCATGTGCCTGAGGCAATTGTCCAAATGAACTCTTGAACTCCGATAGGCTTGGTGCTGTGACCACTTCCCTGGGGAGCCTGTTCCAGGGCTCAGCCACCCTCTGGGTGGAAATCTTTTCCTGATATCTACCCTAAACCTCTCCTGATTCAGCTTCACAGCATTTCCATGAGTCCTGTCACTGGTCAGAGTGAAGAAATGGGTACCCAGCCCTCTCACTTCTCCTTGTGAGGATGCAGTGAGGTCTTCCCTCAGTTTCCTCTTCTCCAGGCTGAACAAATTAAATTACCTCAGCCACTGCTCATAAGGCTTCCCCTCAAGGCTCTTCACCACCCTTGTGGCCCTCCTTTGGAGGAGGTCACTGTTTTCTGGTATTGTGACACTCCAAACTGCCCCCAGCACTCAAGGTGAGGCTGCCCCATTGCAGAACAGAGTGGGACAATCCCCTCCCTTGCCCGGCTGGCGATGCTGTGCCTGATGCACCCCAGGACATGCTTGGCCCACCGGGCTGCCAGGGCACTACTGACTCGTGTTCAACTTGCCATCAACCAGGAAGACNTGTTCAACTTGCCATCAACCAGGAAGACCAGACCCCCAGGTCGCTTTCTGCAGCCCTGCTCTCCAGCATCTCATTCCCCAGTCTATCTATACATCCAGGATTACCCATCCCAGGTGCAGAATCTGGCACTTTCCCTTGTTGAACTTCATATGGCTGGTGACTGTCCAGCCCTCTAATTTGTTTCAGTCTCTCTGCAGGGCCTCTCTGCCTTCAAAGGAATCAACAGCTCCTTCCAGTTTTGTATTGTCTGCAAAGTTGCTCAGTATCCTCAGTATCCCAGTCCTGTGTCCAAGTCATTTATGAAGGTGTTGAAGAGCACAGGTTCGAAGATGGAGCCCTGCAGTACCCCACTAGTGACAGGCCCTCAGTCTGATGTCCCCCCAATCCTCTATAACCTCTTGTTCCTAACCCATGAGACAGTTGCTCACCCATCCCATGATGTATTTATCCAGCTGTGTGCTGGACATTTTGTCCAGAAGGATACTGTTCAGTTTTACTGAAATCCAGAAAGATTACATCAACAGGTTTCCCTTGATCAACTCGTGGGTTACCGTGTCATAAAAGGAAATCAGGTTTGACATGTAGGACTTTCCTGTCATGAAGCCGTGCTGGTTATGACAAACAACCGCAGTGTCTATCAGGTATTTTTCAATACCTCGCAGAATAATCTTCTCCATAACTTTGCCAGGCACTGAAATGAGACTGACAGGCCTGTAGTTTCTGGGGTCTTCCTTGCCCTTCTGGAAAATCAGGACAACATTCACTCGCTTCCAGTCAGCTGAGATTTCTCCAGATTTCCAAGACTGCTCAGTAATCGAGAGAGGTTTTGCGATGACATCGGTTAGCTCCTTGAGGATCCTTAGGTGAATCCCATCAAACCCTGAGGATTTGTAGGGATCCACCTGGAACAGCAAAACTCACACAGTTTCAGGGTCAGCTGCAAGTTGATCATTCTTGTAGCCATGGTCTTCCAGTTCAGGGCACTGAGATGCCCTTGGGCCATCATTCACATTGAAGATGGAGGCAAAGAACTTGTTAAACACCTCTGCCTTGTCCCTATCCCTGCTTGTGAGGTGACCACCTGCATCCTGTAATGGGTCAATGTTATTCCTACACGGCCTTTTGCCACTCATATATTTAAAAAAACTCTTTATTGTCTCCCCCATATTTTTGGCCAGTTTTTATTCCAGCTGAGCTTTGAGAATTTTCTCCCTAAAGTGGTGAGCAGCATCTCTTATTCTTCCAGTGTCACCTGACCTTGCTTCCAATGGACATACACCTCCCTTTTTTGCCTTATTTCTATGAGAACATCCCTGTTCGGCCTAGTCAGCCTTCTGCCTTGTCTGCTTGACTTGAGACATTTGGGAATTGCCTGCTCCTGTGCCCTTAGAAGGTGATGTTTAAAAAGTGACCAGCAGCGATGGACCCCAGCATCTGCAAAAACATTTTCCCAAGGGACTTTACTCACTAGTTCCCTCAGCAGCCCAAAGTCTTCTCTCCTCATGTCCAGAGCTTTGGTTTTGCTGGCACTTGTCTTCCCATCAACAGAGATTTTAAACTCGATCACTTCATGGTTGCTGTGGTCAAGACAGCCACCAATCTCCACTTTGCTCACAAATCCTCTCTGTCGACAAGCAGCAGATCAAGAAGGACACCTTTGCAAGTCAGCTACCTTATGACATGTTCCATAAAGTTGTCATCCAGGTGTTTTAGGAATCTTCTGGCCCCAGTTTTACCAGCTGTGTGATGCTCCCAGCTGATTACTGGCAAGTTGAAGCCCCCATAAGGACAAGGGCAGTTGACTTGGAAGTGTTCCTTAGTTCCTCAATGACTAATTTGTCAGTGTCATTGTCCTGGCTAGGAGGCCCATAGCAGACTGCCATGACAGCTGCATTACTTTTTTGCCCCTTGATTCTTACCCAGAGGCTCTCAACTGTGCCATTGACAACTGTGACTTGCATGCATTCTAACCCTTCCATTACATGCAGTGCCTCTGCCTCTTCTGCCCTGACAATCTCTCCTAAAGAGCCTGCAACCATCCAACAGGCCAATCCAGCCACAGGATTCATCCCACCAGGTTTCACTTATGCCAATGATGTCATATCTCTGGGACTGGGCCAAAGCTTTGAGCTCATCTTGTTTCCAGTCATGTTGCCTCTTTATGAAATATGTTATTTTACCCAAGTTTTGTGGATAAACACAGGCATACTAGGCAGCACCAGAAGAAAGCTGTGACACTGCAGCCAAGGCTGGAGTCCATTCTATCATAAAAGGGCAACACTGATCTCATAAGAAAGTATTCTGAAAACAGTTGCTTTACCCTGAAGTTACTTTCATTTTTCACCCCTATAAGGAGAAGCTTACTTCCAGATTCTGAGGTCCAAACTGTCATGGGGATGGGGAAACACAGAAGCAGCATAGAAAGAGGAATCAGCAAATCCTGTATTGATAAAAAACTACTACATAAAGTAAGGATGCACATATACCATAAATCAACCCTTGCCATGACAAGAAAATGTAGAGAAGTCCTCAAAACTCAATGTTGTTGAAGGGTATGACCAATGGGAGCTCAGGAATACTCTGAAGTCTGTGACACTGACAAGTACAGAACTGTAGGAAGCTGTATGGCAGAATGGCTTGAGTTGGAAGGAACTCTAAAGATCAGCTTGTTACAATCCCCCTGCTGTTGACAGGGACACCTGTCACACAACCAGGCTGCTCAGAGCACCATTCAACTTGGCCTTGAACACTTTCAGGGATGGGCTACCCACAACTTCTTTAGGCAACCCATTCCAGTGCGTCACCACTCTCACAGTAAAGAATTTCTTAATATCTAATCTAAACATATACAGTTGGCATATTGGGCCTTCTGTTCCCCTTAGAAAGCAATCTCCAGCAGCTATAATCCTACTGTTTTATTACAGCTTTGTAATCCAAAAACTTGTTAGAAATACCAATAGTCATAATTCTGACTGACAGCTGAACTACGTGCCACCTCAGCTGAGAGGAGACCTGCAACTGTTGGCAGAACAAGGCACATAAGTAGTATCCACTGTTCCCCGTTACTAATGGGGGCCTAATAACATGCTCCTTCTACCAACCAACCGTATCTTGCCTGCAAGTGTAGGTCATGACTGCACTCCTACCATTCTCATGCGTGTTCTTGGCACTGCCTGTACAAACAGCTCCACATTTATGACACTTGGACTTCCATAAATTTCCAGCACTAGAGACAGGACTGACAGAGGAGCCTGGCTAACACTGCTGTTATCAAGTAGGCTCTTAGAAGTGAGCTTCATACAGTTAAGACAACAACTTCAGGGTTCCCCCTGCTCCAGGAAGGGTGACTGCTTGTATAGCTCTGAACAGCAAAACTAATTCTAATGTATATTAAGAACACAGTAGCCTCAGTACTGACCTAACCCTCAGACAAATCTGTTACATAGCAAAGCAAAAAAAGCATGGATTTGAGTAGTTATTCCACATAAGAGTAGCAATAACTGGCTGAGCAGCAAGTGAATCTTGAACTACATATTGTGGCAGGTAGGGGAAGGAACATGATGACTTTCCTTTTCATCTACTGCAGATAAAAGGTTATAGTTTTATTATTTTAGTGTCTGAGAAAGAGAGTATATTTTTTTCTTGTCTTTTTTTTCCTCAGAAAATCTCTGTAGGGTGACACCCACATACCCTTTCTATCTAACCCTTATTTTTTTTGAAATTTTCATCATCTATTCTGTGCTTCATCTTTAAAATTGTCCTACAAGAACTCCAAAACCATGTTACTATAGTAAAATGGTACTATGTTGCAATGATTGATTTGACCACCTTTAAAACCTTAGGAGAAAAAAATTTAAAAGACACAAGAATGAAAAAAGCATCCTAAAATATTCCATCAACAGCACAGTTCTATTCTTGCCAGCATAAGGTTTTTCATTTTACTCCTAGAAGACTGAGAAAAATTCCAACTTGAAATTATAGGGGAAAAAGAATGGAATTACCTCCACCAAGACAAATGAGAACAAATTCCAAACTAGTTTTAACATACCAAGAAGTTTCAGGGTGGAGTTTGACAGACTGGCTCACTACACACTGTGCTAGCAGTTCTATCTGTAACAATTTCAATTACAGCTACAGCTCACAAATACTCAGGGAGCACATTCACTTGCGCTACAGTTATTTTGTAAGATACACTATCTGGCAGAAACATCTTCAGAATACACTACAAAAGTATCAAAACCAAGACTGTTTATGGCTCTTATATGCCAAGGAGTGGGAAAGAAATCATACACAATCAATATTTCCTAAATCTGCAGCATAACTCCTAAACAGCTGAATTGTGATGCTAAAATTTGTGTTTTATAACAAGAGATTGCTAAATAAGAGACAGAATGGGTCATTTACATGAGGGTGCTATGCAATGAAACTATACAGAGTTCCAGATTATTCAGTCTTGTTTTCAGAAAATTTAGATTCAATGTCAGATTAAGAAAAGAACAAAGCCCATTCTACTTAAGATATTTTGAACATTGCACTGGTCTGCACGAACCTTTAGCCTCAAAACATTACAGATCTGACCTCCAGATATTTTACTGTTAAAACATCTGTTAACATCGCTTGCATTATGTTATCAGGATATTATAGAAAGTGAGCATGCATCTTGGCTGGTGTGCTATTGCTGACAAAGTAAAGGGCACCTTAAGATGCAAGAGGTGTTCTACAAAGTAGACATCTATACAGAGATTACAGAAGCCACTTGAAAGTTTCCCAGGTAAAATTACTTGTATCATTAATAGAGAACTTTTAGTCAACAACATCAGGTCTGTATTATTTTCTCAGCTACTAAGGTAGTACAGGGATGGTCACACTAATATATATCAAAAGAGGTTTTTAAATTCACCTCTGTACTTTTTTTTTTCTAGATCAACTTAAAACTGTAGATTCAGGACACAGGTCATTGCCAAACAGGTGAACCACCACAGTTGTAAGATATACAGCATCAGGAGAATGTCAAACATTTACATGTGGTGGCATACAACTAATTCATGCTGCTTCAAAACAGTTTTCTAGCTCCTGAGTGAAATAATGATGGGGGAGTTAGTATCCTGTCTTCCATAGAATAGGCTTTTTCCTTTTTTTACCTTCCTCCTTTCAATAAAAACTAAAGTCTATTATAAAAAAAACACTTTTAACAAAAATTAACTTGTACAGCAGTCCTCAAGTATGAGCAGCAGAGGATCTCATTTGAACAAATGTAACAAGATGTTCTTTCAGCTGTGTTTTTTCCCCTTTCCTGAACCTGCCACATGCATTTTACTGCTTTTTGACAATAAAATTGCACCATAGCATACAACATACACAAATTTCAGATACATGAGTCTGTTCATACATAAATTTCTAACTGGAAGCCTTCCTTCTCCTTTGTTTCTTCCAACATTCCCAAGTCATTGTTTTCCTAAAACACTGCACAAGCCTGAATGACAACATTGTTCGGAGTTTTTGTTTTGGTGGAATTGCTTTTAGTTTAAGTCTACTGATATGTATTGTTGTGTAAAAGCTTCTGCTAGCCTATCATCTGTAGGTAAAAATGTGACTGCAGAGATCCATAAGTGGGGCCTTTTAGATGGAGCAGCCAAAGTGATCTTTCATTAGAGAGAAAAACATCTACCTCTTGCAACTAGGTAGCATTCACTTTCCACAGCTAATTTTAAGGAAAATGTCCTTGAATATCTACTGCTGCTTGGGGAAAACAAAAAGAAAATTGTAGAATGGACATGTTACGTCCAGTAAAATAAAAGAAAGGCACAGGGAAGTCTCAGTTACTTAGTCTAATTTCCTGTGTTACTTTCAGCTTTTTTCTGGCTAATACCTTATGACTAAAGTACAAGACCAAGTTTTAATGATAACGGCAGATTAGTTTAAATTTATTTCCTCTTTGACCTGAAGCTATGTCAAAACTTGGATATATTTTATTAGCCAAGTCAAGGCCTACATTGAGGACTCTAGGTGACCTGTTTGCTGAAGTACATCAATACCTTGCGATCCTGGGCTGGACCACAGCTGTTTCTCAGCTGCCAGACTACCCAGGGTATGACACAGATCCAGTGCTGTGGTAAAAGGATTAAAACAGCCTGATATAGAACAGATATTTTTAGCTTGCAAGAAATTATTCAGAAAAAAAATTATAGCAGAAACTACAGGAGAAAAGGGACATACTCAAAGGGGCAAAGGCACTTGGTTACTGAATTTGATCTACTCTACAAGCTAGTACCCATAAGACTGTGAAAAGAGTTTAAGAAAGGGCATAAGCCTCCTCAAGCAGCACATTGGAACCCACCAAACATCACCTGGCTGCATGGGCAGGAAAACATTTCAGCTAGGTTGTCATATTAAGTGTTAATGATACAAAACAGTTGACCCGTGTTCCTGACATCACACTGAGAAATAGCTTGAAAGAGAGGAAAACTGCAAGGTATGAAACCCATAACTGTAAGGAAATGAAAAGCCTTCCAAAACTGCAGTGTGTCAGTTCAGCATTCAGTAGAAAACACCCCTCACTACAGGTGAATAGCTGCTGCACACCTCCCTGTGGTATAAAAAACACAGCTATTAAGAAATGTAATTTGGCAGAGGAATCCACTGAGGCTCCCACCAGTTTGCACATGCTGAGACACTCAAACCATTTGTGTTTCATTAGAAGGCTTTCAAACTGGTTTTGGCATTCACATGGAGTTACATTCACAGCAATCCTGCTCTGGACAGTACGGGCAGCATGTGAAAGGTCAGCAGCAGACTTTCAGTATGAACGGCAGTGAGGCTGATATCCTGAAACAGTAAGGCTCTCCAGATGCTCAAAGGAGGGCAAAAATGTCAGGTAAACAATTTGTGTTTATATGTCATTATTTGGTACCTTCAGGTTTGATCGAAAGCTAATCACACACACACAAAAAAAAGTTGAAATAAATGTCTATCTTAGCATGCCTCATAATTCAGCCACTGCTGCAGAAAGGTCTTTCAGCCAGAAAAACTCACCCAAATGGCAGCATGTAATTAAAGGTACAGATGTCAAGACAAGGTGGTCCTCATCCTCTTTCACCTCCACATCACTTGAATGTGCAAAAACTATTCCACAAAGAAATAAAACTCAAAAGAAAAATTACTTGTTCTTTATTGAAAGTTTGACTGTACTTAGGAAAGTGAAATGTTCTTTTATTAATTCTAGATAGATAAACTGCCTATAGATGAGTCGACTCAAGATGACTTAACAGCCAATTACTGGTTAGAGATGGAATGGCATCTACAGTGCATGACAGAGGTTGTTAATGAGTTACATCCCTAAAAAAAGAATTCATGAGCCAGATGCTCAGAAAACACTACTTGTATTATAAGGACTTCAGGATTTTTAAAGTGCTCGTCCTTACACTTCTTTACTGCTTACTTTTTAAGAGTTACGAAGTTTCATTTTTGTTTTACGACCCAGGAAAGAAAAAACATTTTCTTATTTCCCTTGCTAATTATTCTGTGATGCCATAGACTGTATCAGTCAGAGTAAAGTCAGTAGTAAAGGAACATTTAATGACATGCATGACCTCTGAATGCACACGGTCCTGTAAGTAGATGGTGTAGTACAAAAAGTACTTGATAAGTGAAAAAAAAAAAAAAAAGAAGCCAGAGTAGCTGTTGCAATAGTACTTCAAATTAAAAGAAGTGTTTGCCTTTGCTTTCAATGAATACCTTTTGGAAAGACACCTTATCTGAAAGGACAGCTTTCCCTATTCTTTGACCTAGTAACACAAAGCAAAAGTTTCCCCTAATGGGGAAAAAAACACAGAGGAAACAAATTTGAAAACATTTTCTTCAAATCATGTTGAATAAGTCCTTGGTTTAAGCACTTTTTTAAATTATGAACTATTCAATGAGTGTGATTGTTATGACAAATATCTATGCTTTCTTCATTTCAAAAAGGATTCAAAACTCCTGACCAACTAATCTCTTAGGATATGTGGGAGATCACAGGAGGTGAGAGGAAAAGGACTGAGGGAGAGAATATTTCCTTGGAAATGACCGCAGAGCTTCAGCTTGATATGAATCCAATTATTGTTAGTATCAAACAGCTAATTTTTTAGTAACTAATTAAAGGGAAGATATTATTGTGTACCTCTGCTGGTACACAGTAAGTGTCCAAGACAGTATCACACAAGAAATATTTCTCCTCATCTTCCTTATAAGACAACTGCATAGTGACAAATTATTATAAGGAACAGAAATTAAAATAAGAACAAATAAATAAAGAGTAAAGAAAAATAAAGTTTTAAGTTAAAATATAAACCGAGTTTGAATTAATGAAAATTAAATGGCTTTGAATGAAATTATAAAATGTACATTTCAAAATTCAGTGTAAATTTTCTTTCTGAATAAGGGAGACTGTAGAAGGAGTGTAAGGAAAGAAGAGCAGACAACCAGCCCAATAATTAACTGCATTTCTCATTATACACTTGAACACATGCAGATTTGTCGGAGAAGATCAATAATGAACATGGATTGAGCATTAGTACTAGATACAATATATGGATTTTCAGTATTCCTTTGTTCAGGGGTGGCATTTTGTGTTTTCTGAATCTGAATGTTTAATGTCAAAGCACTGCTAAATATATATAAATCACCCATCTAAAAGAAGCACAGTGCTATCAGCCCCACCTATTACTGCTAAGATGACTGTGAGCCTCATGAGAGTCTCCTTTACTCCTCTTTCTACATCTAAAAAAGAAGAAGTCTTAGAACTCATTTAATTATGGCAGAAGTTAATTATGGCAATTAGCATGAGGATACACTTGACTGTGAAGACACTGTAGCCTCCAGTGTGAGAGAAACCAGCATCTGTTCCATTAACCCACTATAAATTCCATCCTCAGGAAAAAAGAACAGGTTAGATCATCATAAAATTTCCCCATCTCTTTTAATCACTACTGCTATATTTCCATACATACATTCCAGATGCACATATGTAGAGACATAAATACATATGTAAATAGCCATGTATATACATATTTATGCATACACACATACTCATGTATCCTGAGTAAGGATAACTTGTCCTTTCATTTGTAGAGGGGTATAAGTTTTTGCATTTTCTAACTTATGAGTTTTAGTCATATTGCAATATTTTCATGGTAGCATTCAAGAATAGCCCACCTTAGGAATTAACAACAAAAATATTTTGTGCACTGCCTCAGAGTCAATGCAAGCTCACTAGTACGCTCCAGTTAGCTGCCTCCTTATCTCCAAAACAGAGAATGAAATTGGGCAAATGTTGTTTGGCAGATGTAATGAAACCCTCTTAACACATTTTGGTTTGGGTTTTGGTTTTTGTGGGTTGAGGGGAGGGGTGGGTTGTGGACTGGACCATTTGTTGTTGCTGGTTTGTTTTTTTTTTCCAATAATGATAGCTCCTGTCAAAAGTGCTGGCTTTGTTGCATTTGATATTTATTTTCAAATGAGGAATTAGATGATTGATAAAGAAGCCATCCTAAGCCAAAGTGCATACGAGTTCTCTACTTCTCTATCTGCTCCTAAAAGAAAAATATAGTAATGTTTCCAATATCATATTAATAGATCCATTATCACAATTTTTACCAAAACTGTAGTTCCGAAAGCCTTTCCAAGTACTTTTCAGAGGCTACTCATACTGTTTTCTTCCTAGTAACAGTCACTCAAGTGCTTGCATGAAATGTCAGTCCACAGCTTTTGTACATGGTTATATCACCAAATAAGGTATTTCCAAATGGGGAGTGTTGCCTGTTAGTTGGATAGGCTGTTTTGTTAGCTTGAGTCCCTGAAGCCTGAGACAATGAACCATCCATTTTAATGACACCCGCTGATATCTACCACATGCAATTATAGGATGCTTTCTGACGAGGCCCCAGGGCATCAAAGCAATCATTGGAAACTTCCCAGATTTCAAAATATTACTATAGAACTGTAGCGAGTAACAGGTATAAGCACAAACAAATCCAGGTGGTTGCTGGGATGAAATTCTGCCTTTCAGGTTCCAAGAGCAGTTTGCATTATAGATCTACTGCTGGATGCCAGGTGGATGTTTTGACCTGTATGCACTGCCATACATGGAGGCCTTACGTTTGGTTAAAACAAAAATTACCCTGGACAACACATTCTGTGCTTCACATGCACGATGCTTGTTGGTTCATTGCACAGACAAGAACTCAACTGCCTCAACACCACCTGTATTCCACATACTAAGTCACATTTCACTCGTGGCATAGGATGCTTTATCTGAGAAGAAATACCAACAAAATTACTGGCCAGACTGCATCACAGTAGTTTATAGCCTAGAATATACCTAAGTAAACAAACTCACTGGAACAAAAGAGAGCTGGCTTCATTATAACCTTCCTGTATATATCATTGCACAAATCAGGTCTGGAGCAGACATCACTGCAACAGCAGTATTCCCTTCAATGTGCAATATGTAGTATTTTGCACAAGTGGAGGCAGATTTAAGTTTATACTGACAGCTAGAACTAAGATTTCCCTCACTGTGGATAGAGTCTAAGACAGCCACATTAATTTAAAATACTTGGTTTATGCAGCGCATATGTGTTGTGTAGTATGCATATATATAAAAGCACATTGAAGCTTATACTTTGATGCAAAATATTTATGAGAGAATTTTGTGCTCACCTGTTCTTTGATGATCCTGATATGAAGGTATTTCATGATTAGATAATCTGCATCTTTTGTTTAAAATATTGATTTGGCTATGATTCTAAAAAAAACAGCAGTTTTGTAGTATTCTGCTATAAGATGCCTTCATCCATAAAATCAGGAAGTAGAATAGGTGCACCTTTTTCCATTAAAATGTAAACACTGCTTAGTAATTACGCTTGAGGTTTGCAATGAGATAGCTGGGTTTTAAATAAGATTGTAAGATTAAGAATAAATTTTACAATAGTATTAATAGAACAGCAATTGAATAGCTACAATTCAACTATAGAAACCACCCACTGGCCTCCAAGGAAGACAAAATTAACTATAGCAAGGAGGAGCCTTTGAAAAGGGAGCCTTGATTATCCAAGCACACACTGGCCATCTGATCTTAGATGCTGGCAATATGTAGTGCAATTATTTGGATAATTATAGTATTAGTTGCTCCCATATGTTTCATTAAACAAACCTTTGGCTTGTGAACAGGCTGTAAGCAGATCTGTCAGAACTGAAATGGAGATACCTGAACTCTTAAAAGGGGTGGCAAAGCTCAATGAAAGAGAATTAATGGTAACACATACGCCCAAATACCAGTTAAACCAGAAAGGCCCCTGATAGCTTAGCCTCCAAAAGACACAAGGTTATGTCAAACCAATGCAGGCAATTCAGCAAAGTGGCATCTTTGAAATTCAGCAGCGGACAAAACCTTTTTTAAAACAACAGTATAACATTTATGAAATTAAACAAAGTTCCTTCTTACAATGCCTTTCTTAAAAAGGGTAAACTCAAGAACATTTAGAATCACATCTACTGTCTCAGAAATTGAATTAGTTAATTAAATATTTCAGATAGTAGGTGTTTAAGTAAAAATCTTAGCAGAATGAGCTGCTCATGTTATTTTCACTCAACTTTATTTAGTATTGGCGGTAATTCTTTATTTAACTGAGCAGAGAAGACGTTACTTCACTGAAAGTATACCTCACTGTTTCTTTTTCTTTACAGAGGTACCGTTTACACATTTTGATAAACATGTTTTATGTAGATATTTTGCATCTGGACTAAAACCTTCACCTTCCTGCTCTGGAAACAGAGTGTAAGTTAAAATAGTAGAAGCTGTGTGATTTTGTCAGTCTCTAAATTCTGGATCAGTATTGTCTTGTTTTCCTGGAACATATCCTCTTTATCCCCCAAATAATTTTACCAAGTTTGGGCACACAGAGGTTCTTCTCTGGACTCTCCACCATCAAAATTTTATTCTAGGGTATAAGTTTCAAATTAAATTGTTTGGAATATTTGTGCAGAGAAGCCTTTATGCTATATTAGCCCACTTTCTTCAAGACACTATTCCCACAATAAAAGAAGCTTATCTGCAGTTCTGTTAAGGAAAAAAAGTCAAATCCAGAAGTGATTAAATACATTACTGAATTAGTGCCTATATAAGCGTATTGATACCACTGCCAACAAGGGTAATGTATGTACAGAAATAATTTCTTGCAGAGAATCAAAAAGCAGCCTTCAAATGGCTTGGGATTCATTTTAGAGGAGTACAAATCTTACAGAAATAAAAAGCATAGTCTATTTAATTTTGCTGAATGGATTGTCAATATAAATTGAAAGAAATACAGCACGCTTGCATGCTTAAACAGTTTGTTGTGGCAACCTGAAATATTTTGACATTTTTAGCTCATGGATCTTGAATTGCTTTATCATCAGATGAGGTACAGCTGCAAATTCAGAGGGATCTACCCCTGCATCAGCCATTATGGACTCCAGCCATACGCTCCTATGCCAAATTGGTAGTCAAACACTCCCTACTGGCTGAATATGACAGTTACCACTTGATCCAAATGATCTTTAATTATCACGTTGCAGCACATTGATCACGCAAAACTTGATGGAGTGCTCTAACTTGTCATTGTGTTTGGCATAAAGCACTGTTATTATAGTTTGTTACTATTCAAAAATGGTATCAGGTGTCATTTTTATTTTCTTCCAAGAAACTGATGAGCCTGGGCACCAGCACGGCCTGCTGCACAGACCATCAGCATCTGCTGCTAACCCAGTGTCCTATGGCATAGAGGATTTCCACAAGTTAATCCTTTTTGCAAACCTTTGTTTTCTTTCAGATTTCAGTAGAGAGCAGCTAAGCTCTTTGCCCTTATATGAAGGTCTAATATCATCACTGTGACAAACTAAACAAGCAGCCATTTTTATGACTCAAATGCTTGTCAAATTTTCTTCCTGTGCCTAACTGGGGGGGAATACATCAGGCAAGCATCAAGAAGAGCTGTTACCTAAGACTCCCTTGTTACCTTGCTATTACAGGCAGGTTTGCCCTGGTGCCCTAGATTTTGTCACTTTTATTTGATTCTGGGTTTACCAATGAAACCACAGATTTCAGCAGCTTTGCATCAAGCTTTCATTGTGAAAAGAACAGTTAAATAGCTCCAGTACTCCATATTACAATTACCAGCATGTTACAAAATCTCATTCTTATCAAATACATTGATCTTTTTAAAATATAACAGCTCATGAATAGCTCTTTGAAAAGTGACTAGTCAAAACACTTTTTTCCTCTTAGGTGGTTGAAATTAATAACATCATACAGCTCATAATGGTTATATCAAAACATTACAAATTTTAACTGAAATATCATCCCAACCATCCTGCATTCTAATGCATCTCTTGATGACTTCCTTATCCCTACCATTTGGCAATAAGCAGTTAAGTATTTTGTTATTTCAAAAACAAGTACTCCACAGTTCAGAAAGTTGCAATCTTACACTAAGTATGAAAAAGAACCATAAAGTCAGAAGTCCAGGAGTCAAGTACTACTGCTAGCTAGATTCAGAAAACAGTCTCTAAATATAGCACTTAGAATTCATTTAGTGCCTCCTGTCATGTCACCAACCCTTCAGCCCTTTATGCTGGAAATTACTATTCTAGGGAAGAAAGTTTGCCAAATAGTCACTTCCTTTTTTTTTTTTTTAATTGTCCTTATTATTTCACACAAAAATCTCATGTTTTTTCTTTCAAGATCACACATTTAGCTACAATTTACTAAACTCCCTGTAAAGGTACAGGCTCACATGAACATTAAATTAGAACCCACTTTTTTCTGTCACACACTGCTGAATGAATGGCAAGTGCCTGCAGCACTTTAGGATCAGGACTATTTTATCCTGACCGCTAAGGGGCCCTTTGTGCTTTCTCACACACCTCCTCCTCACTCCTTTCCCCTCCTGGCATGACTCCTCCAGGAGTGCCCGGTCAGACAGAGCCATGGCAGTCCTTTGGGCAAAGAAAGTGAGAGTAAAGCCCCGTCATCTGTGAGAGCAAAGTGGTTCCTTGCCTTAAGTATGCTGACACTCTCTGATCCGAGACTTAAAAACAAACATCAGCTTTTCAGCAACTGCTGTAGTAAGTGCTACACAAGAGAGTAGATAGCCCTTATGAAATCAAGATAACAGAGAAACACCCGTGGTCACAGCAAATTGGAGGGGATGTTCATGGGTGAAGGCACTTACTCTTGAGAAGTATAATGAAAATAAAATCTGATTTGACAGTTATGTCTGCTTTTCACAGAACTGCTATAACACCTGAAGATAAAAGGCTTGTCCTGAATGACTATTTGCGTCTAAAGCTACTGAAGTAAGATCTTAAACAAAAAACCTCACCTCACACACACACTTCTGACTCAAAAACAACAGGAAGAAAATCCACCCAAACAGGTAGAGTTTAGAGTCCACTGACTGCTGCAATTCCCATATAACCCTATCAAACTACTCCTTTTTTTTCCTAAAGACATTGAATAAAAGCAGAAGTAAAAAGCATCAGAGAAAACTGATACTGTCTTGTCAGCACCTACGCTTAAAGAAAAACGCAGTTTATCACATTAATGAATTTTTTTGTTTTCCCCCCCAGCTTCCTAATACACCATAAGGTCACAGAGAAAAGGCAAAAAAACCTGAGAGCACTGTTTGTGTAACAGCTACCTGAATAATCTTACAACAGAGAACAAATGCTTCCATCAACAGTATGGAGCAGCCACTCTGGACCACCTGGGATTCAAAGAAATCATTCCAGCAGACAAGAACTCCAAGTGAGGGACATTACTCACCTCTTTGTGAGTTTTGCTGATTAAGTCAGGTCATGCCTTTCTTTAAATACAGACATTTACATAAGGAAGCCAACAGAGAGAACTGTGCATTTTCTTTGTGTTGTTCAAGGCTCTTTAATATACTGCCTTTTCCCCTAAAAATTAAGACCTAAACCCAGAAGTAACTAAATGTTAACTACAAAATTATTCAGTGACACAGAAAAGTCATCCTCAGAGAAAGAAAGTAACTAAATCAAGTGAGAAAACACAAACCTCCTCCTATTAGTAAAAAATGACATTTTCTTCACTATCAAGTGCTAACACAATTATGGAAAAATCAAAAGCAACAACTGATGCTTAAAATGGAATTTCGGCTTGCTTGAAGACCAGTAGCTGACAGCTTACCAAACATAACCTGTACACAGTAGATGCTCTAACAGAAGCTTGTGCATTTTAGTATTGACAGCAAACAATCTAATATTCCCCCCATACACTTAAGCTTTACCTTCAAGCAGATTCAAACACTACTAAAATACCAGAAGTTACAAACACTTAGAGTTTCACAGCTCTCAGTAGAAGTCTAATGCCCATGTCTTACCCAGCTGTTTAATCCTCAAAAGGCTGAAGGCAGCTGTAAGGTACAGTCAGATACTCTGAAGATCACTAGAGAGAAAGATGTAACTATCACTGCAGCTGCTTTGGGCAGAAGTCTAAAGCCGACATGTTTCTTGCAACAGGGATATAAAGAGATTTCTGGGTATTTGCAACCTCACTTGTACTGGAGAGTCCTGCATCAACAAGCATAATTCCTCTGCATAATCACTACAACTCCAGTATTTCAGCTCAATCACACAGGCAGCAATTCTAAGAAAGACTCAGCTGCTGCATCTGCATAGCTCAATTATACACGAGCTGTACAGACAGCAGGCTTCACAAGTGCTGCTTGGCTTCACAGTGGCTGAGTGCCACAGAGCTGGTTGGGGGAAGGGGGAACATACACATGTAATACCAAGAAGAAAAATATCTCAAGTACAAGAAAGAGCATGGTTTTGCTGGTAAATGAACACTCTAGCTTCAAGGACATAGCTCTAACATAGATGTAGGTTAAGAAAGAAGACAGGTTACTCAGCTGTCCTTATATCACTTAATATATTTAGACATCATCCACATATTAAGAGTACTTTAACTTGCTTACCAGAAGCTTGCATTTCATAGTTCGTGAAACTGTTGACAAACTGTTAGTCCTTGAACTACCTCTCATAAAAAAAAAAAAAATCAAACAAACCCCAAAAAACTCATGCAAACTTTAGATCTTTTTAATGCAGTAACTTGATTCCACTTACTAAACTAGCTCCTTGCTTTGCTCTCCAGGAACCTCTCTCCCCTAAACAGCTTTTAAATAACACACCAACTCACCATTTCACCTTCATTTGAAACTGGTGAAATTGATTAGACTCAAGGAGGTTAATTAGAATCAGATGCTGAAATTTCCTCTTTGGGCTTGTTTCTGTCATCACAAGAATGTAAGAGTGAAGTCATATTTGTAAAGAAAATTTGGTCTGATCCCTATCTCCTCTACTGTTTCCTCTACCCATATATAACTAAAGCATGGAAAGCTTCAAAATAAAGAAGCTTGGGAAAAAATGGTCTTGCTGGATAACAAGTTGGCTGTGAGCCAGCAACATGCCCCTCTGGCAAGTATGGCAAACAGCCTCCTGGGCTGCTGAGCATTGCTAATAGGTCAAAGTGGGATCCTGCCCCTCTACACAGCCCTGGTAAAACACATCTGGAGTGCTGCGTTCAGTGCTGGACTCCCTGATACTGGAAGTAATTGGACATGCTGGAGAAAAATCCAAAAAAAGGCCACAAAGATGATTAAGGCACCGAAGCATCTCTCACATGAGGCTCACGTTGAGGGAGCTTGGATGCTCAGCCTGGAGAAGAGAAGGCTCAGGGGGATCTCATCATGTATATAAAAATCTGATGGAGAAAGGTAAAAAAAGATGAAGCTGGACTCTTTTCAGCATTTCCCAGTGACAGGACAAGCGGCAACAGACACAAATTAAAATGCAGAAAATTAATTTTAAATATATAATAAAATATTTTTCTTGTGAGGGTGGTTGAATACCAGCACAGGTTACCCAGAGAACTTGTGGATATTCAAACCCTAACTAGGCATAGGTCTAACCTACTCTAACTGACCCTGCTTTGAGCAGGGGGAGTTAAATTAGGTGATGTCATGAGGTCTTGGCCAATATCCTACGTTTTGTGATAACTCTGTAATGTGGTATGGCAACTTTGAAAAAACTCCTTCTGCAAAAACATAATACATGTGAAATATTCCAAATATAAGAAATCTCTATAGCTGCCAGAAAAAAAAAAAAAAAATCTGCATACAGAGAACTGCTCTTTGAAGTATTTTTGTACTTTTAAGGTAGAGAAGTCAAACAAGCATGATTTTAAAGGAAATGACAGAAAAATGTCTATTTTCAAGCTTGTAAGGGAATATTAAATTAGCAGTCATATAATGAAACAAAGCTGTTTAACTAATAATCTTCTTTGAGCGTTGCAAACCAAGTTTACTCTTTCAGAAAATTGAACTCTGCAAGGATTATTCTATGTGAAATTCATTTAAACTTGCAATGCAAATATTCCTAAGTATTCCTCTGAAGGGTTCTCTCAAGGTATTTCTGTGGTTGAGTTCCACTCTCTCCTGTAGCCTATATCCTGTATAACCCAATTCTATTAATTACAGAGGGTAAAATATCAGCCAGTTGCATTTTTAAGCAGAGAAAAAGGAAAGACTTTAGCAACCAAACCTGTTCAATGTTACAGCTAGATTGCAAGATTATGAGATGTGATTGAAGTTATTTTGGTTTCAACTTCATTATGTCCATTAAAAGTAGAACAATCTTGGGAAGCTGTGTCTTTTCAGAAATATATAAATAATGCACCTTGTACTACTACTGCTTTTGAATATTGTCTGAAAATATAGTTTACTTTGGGAGAGAGCAATTCATAGCGCCCAACGCTCTAGGTAGCAGAGTCTAGTTAAGTTTTCTCATTGAAGATACTGTCTGAACATTTGGAAATAGACTCTAAAATAAGAAGAGGATGAAACTACCTATTCATAGACTTGTCAAGCTTTAATGTGTTTCAGCAGCAGAGAATAAATGACTTATTCCTGTCTCTATTGAGGTTACTGGCAAATTTCCCATTACCTTCAATGAAGGGAAGGACTGTCACCGTGGGTCTCTGAGGATGAGAGTTATTCATAACCATAAAGCAATGTGGATCACTGTGCAAAAAGACCAAAGGAGTTGCATCAAGAACACACAGCGAGACGCTTTGGTGCTCCTTTCTCTCTGAAACCCTGTGTTGTTCGCTGTCCCTTTTCCGTGGAAGCCAGTCTTCTTCAAAGCCTGACTGCCAGAACGATACCTCACAGGCACACAGTCCAAGATTCAAATATTTTGAGGAGGTGTCTGACGTCTTTCTTCTTTCCCTTTTCAAAAGATATTAGCCATATCCAAATAAATAGCACTTGCATATGGCCCCTAATTAAATTCACACTGCACAATAACGCTGTTGCCGTGATGTTGTGTACATTACCTTCCTATAACCAAAAGCATTGCTGTGCACGGTGAGAAAGCAGACAGTGGCTCAACTAATTGCAGTCCTGGTTTTATAGTTCCTGAGGCTGAGGCAGTGCAGTTCGCTCTTTTGGAAGGCTGTGAAGCCTGTGTTCCGCTAACATTTCTGACGTTTGCTTCTATCCAGGAAGATAAAATGCTTCCTTCTACTGCCGTTAGTCTAACAGCTTCACAAAATCTAGGAGCCTGATACAATGCCAGCATCATAAACTGCTATAAGGCATTTACAACAGAAGCAGACACGTGTGCTCTAGAATTTTATACTGCTTTCCACATCAATCATTTGTGTTGAAATGCCAAAGAAAGCCTGCACATACTAGCTTTTGAAAGTACCCTGGTAAATACTTATACTCACCGTTTAAAGGAGGGGATAAACTCAAAATGCATTAACTGGCAACACTTCTATTTGCTTGTTTGATTTGAGAAAATAACACAGAATTACAAGTAGTGAGTTAATCTCCCTGAAGATAATTTGAGGTTATTTTAAAATTTAAATTACTAAGGGATAAACAAAATTCAGACTCTGCTATTTGTTTCCTTTTATTTTCCTTATGTAGAGTTCAAATATGGAGGGTCAATCAAAAAAATTTAAAATTACACATGTATATCAGCTTCCTTCCTGTGTTGTATATCACATCAACATCAAAATTTGCTCAAGCACTTTTTGGAAGTGTTATTCTATGAGGGTTTTACTCTTGAAAGCTTTCTAAAAGGTGTTTTGTGGGGAGGAAAAGGGCTGACCCCAATCAAGAGAGAACCCTACAAGATATCCATGATGATGCTGCAGGGTCAACCAGAAGGTTGTACCTGCACAAGGCAGACACGACTCAAGAGCACCTTCTGTCAGGGCAGGTCTCCAGCTGATTTCTATCATCGGTGTAAAAGAGGCTGATTTCTTCATCAGCCATCCTGACCAAGAAACACTTCACCTTTTCTTCAGAGCATTTTCTCTACAGATGTGCACCAGGCAACTGTGCCAGTAAGATTAAATGTGGCTGCTGTGCAAAAACTATTTGGAGCTTAAATAGGAATATTTAGGCCTATCATCACTTAGAAAGTATCTTTGCTGAGGAAATGCTTAGTAGCAATTCAGATATTACCACAACAGAAATAAAGAGTTTCATTTGTTTCACTATGGCATTCAGTAATTAGCTTTTAAATCTTTCAAGGCTAAAATTTCCTTATTGCAATGCAATTGCTATAGTTGTAATGTTATCCTCATTATAATGGAATTTCATTAACAATATCATCTAAAGCAGAAATTGTCTTACCACTTAAAGGTCAGTTACTTCCAAATTTGCCTCTTCCATATTAAAAAAAAAAACAAAAAAAACCAAAAAACCAAAAAACAATTGAAGCTTGTTGCAATTCCAGTTTTTAAAATATCTTAAGGTTGTGTGAAACTTACTTAATGAACAATTGATTATTTGCTTTGGGTGGATGTACTGAACAAGAGTAAGAGACAATTTAATAGAAAATAGTTGATTTATGTTTACTGCTGTTTATATTTTTGCATGTTCGTAAGCATAGTTTATACCCAGCAGAAGACTGCACTAGACCAGAATTCTAACAGGTATGTTTATACAACTAGCATGCATTAGCATTAAATAGGTATAGTAACTATAACTGTTAGTGCAAAAACTGAACTGAGAAGAAGCTTTTTGTTTTCCCAGCTATCTTACTTTGAATTTTTTTAAGTGCTGAAGTTAGAAAATTCAAGATAAATTTTAAGATAATATTCTTCACAAAGAAGTTCATATATCTGTTTTAAATCTTTAGATTGCTATGAAAATACATCATGGTATGATTTTCTGAGTCTTATTTTTTTTCTTTTCCTCCCCTCTATTTCATTCCTCCTTTTAGCAACCTGTGTTTTGCCTATGACAGAATGAAGCTCCTGCAGGCAACTCTCAGAAGATTAAAAGGCAAAAGGTTTTATTCAAGCTTTCAAAACTCTTTTTTTTGTTATTGTTATTTGATTCCTTGTAACTTATGAAATTTAGCTTCATTCTGAACAATTTATCAGCATACTGAAATGTAAAAGAATGTCTGTTAAATTAAAATGCCAAATATCCCTTTATTTACTATCTGATAAAGAATTAGAAAATTAATTAATTTCACAGAGATATGCAGGAGTGCATTATACTCCCTTAATAGCTTGAGGGACCTTTAGAAAAGATTTTAAACAACTGCTGACTGAAAGAACCAAGTATATGGTCATTGTATATTGAAAACAAAGTTTGAAAAAAAACCAATTCATTGAGTTGGGCCAAAAATATTTTTAAAAGCCGAACTACTTGGTTCCATTTTGCCCCTTAAACCTGCCTATATGAGAAGCAGACTTTCCAAACAAAGGGAATTTCCAAGACATCTAGGAGCCAAAATATTTTGTTTCCAAAGTTCTGGAGGAGTCTATATGAAACCAAGCAACTTACTGAAACAAACACAAATTTGATAAATATATTGTTTTAATAAATATTCCTTTTACAAAAAAACCCCATCAGTGTTGTGCAAATATAGTTCTGCTTGTTAGTTCCATTGAATATAAGAATTTGGATCACTAGTTTTCTGTTCTGCAGTTTTATTTGAAGCCATAAGGAAAAGCATATTGCATTCCTTCCAAAAATTTAAGTGAATGCAGACCTAATGCCTTTATTAATTTGGCAACTCAACCCGAATTATTTTTGATTACTTTTAATCTGTGAGCAAAAACTAGCACATAGACCAGTTTCAAAAACTGGCAAAGTGAGAATAGCATTACATTTATCCTAACGTTTTCTCTTAGAAGTGTTACAAAAACAATCTGCAAGAAACAGAACCATTACCGAAAGCTATATTTCATTCTTCTTCTTCCCTCAGCCTTGCTCTTTGCTTTGAGGACAACCTTTGAAATTAATTGAATAAATTTATATGCTCAAAAATTATTAATAAAATTGCACATTATTTCTCCAAAGCCACATGGATTGGTAGAAATGCTAATATGTCATAATATATGTCATTGCTTTATTTAATTCTCTATAGAAATCAATTACTTGATGTGACAGGTTGTCACATTATTTTGTTATTGTTGTTGTTGTTGTTGTGGAAACAGCAACAATACTTGTAACAGAAGTAGATATATACGGTCAGTAACATCAGCATCACTGCCATTTTATAGAATGTCCTAAAAGATGGACATGGCATCTTTGAAGAAATACCACAGCAAAAATAATTTCTTTTTTCAATTAGCTCCTGTTTCATATCAATATGACATAATAGTCAAGTATGGAAGGGGTCTTTAGACATTTCACAGCCCAGAACATATTTCTAGAGATTTTCTTCTAAGTATGTAGCTAAGACCTTTTGTTTGCTGTTAACAATCACACTGTTCTTGTTAAAGGAGGAGAAAATAAGGATGAGGCAGGGTGAGGGGCAGAAAAGTTTGCAGGGTCCTTTAAGGTAGGAATTCCTATTTTTATGCATGAGAGGCATGCAAGTTGTAGGAATGGCTCCAGAGATTGGAGCAAGAGCAACGGACTCAAAACCTGGTTTCCCTTGGTGAACATTTCTTATATAAACATAGGAGATATTGTTATTCTTTTCTTGTGGCTGAAGAACATATTTGCTCCATAACTTCTATAACCTCCAAGATTTTATTAAAAATTGGTGATACCTTTACCTATTCCATAGATCTCCTTCTGTTACAATTGAAGCAGCTCAAATCCTTTGAGTGCATTTATGTACAAAATCAATGAATTTCAATACATAATTTTTAGAAATTTTCTTCCATATTTTGAAACCCTATTTTTGCTTTGATGGAATCAATTTCTTTATAAAAAGGCTTATCCTGTTAACTTGAACCTTCATAAACTTTCAACATTGTTCCTATGATTGTGTTGAAAATATAGCACAGTAGAAAAAAAGTTGGTCTCATTCAGCCAAGGTTTTAGCAGAGAGAACTGTGACTCTTTATAAGTTTGAAATGGTGAATGAGAGAAAACATGATCTCCACATCAGTCAGATACCTTTTCTTCTTTTCTCTGCAGCGAGTGGAGATGTGCCCAGCCCAAAGAGACTGCGGCACCGCTCTGCAAACACCTCCAGGCTTCCTGCAGTGACAGCCTCTTGAGGGATGGAAGGATGTTGCTACTCATCCATTTACTCCGCTGTTTGTTTCAGCACAAAGTCAGGGAGAGTGGGAAGTTTGTTGTAACTACTCAGACACAAACTCCTAAACTCCAAATGGGTGTCAGTAGCAGGCAGTGGGTTGGAGCAGAAGGTACATGCAGAGGGTAAATCATATATGCCCAGAGGCATAAACATTCAGTGTTATCAAAATTACATGTCCCAAAATTGAAAGAAAATATCCTCTGGTTACCAGCTGTCCTCAACCTCACACAGAAAATTTGCTCAGTGTAAATTCTCAGATGACAAAATGCAGCAACTACTGTTTCTTTCCTTATTTGTTCACTGAAACAACACTCAGATGCGAAGGCCTAAAAGTTTTAAGGACCCATTTTGAGAGCAAATCAGTTTTTTTCCTAGGGTTTGCATTTTCAGTTCATCAGAATAAAATCAACTCCTTACAGCCTGATCTGATCAGAAACTTGCCTATTTTAAAGGATCTGTTTTAAGTTTTGAGGCCAACATTAATTATGCACCAAGTACTCCCTGTGCAATATTTTCAAATAAGCAATAAAGCAGAAAGCACACCTAATGCTACTGAATGAAATGTAGGAAGATCATAACTGTAAACTTACTCAGGACAATAATAAAGTTGCATTCTGAAAAGAAGTCATCGCAATGTGCATCAAATGAAAATTAAAAACAAACTATCATGTCCATATTCTTAATTGCAATATAATGCAATATAAAGTAAGCTCCAAAATCTACATATATTCACATTTTTCATAGTATTTGTAGGCAATTGAAAGTAAATGTGGTTGAGCTTTTGGTCTAATTCACAGTGCTGTAATCCAGATTAATTTAAATACATAGAACCAGATTGATTTAAAAAAAAAAAAAGACGCTACGGAAGAATTTGATTCTGTATTGTGTGACTTTCATAATAAAATACCTTTTTATAATAAATTTTCTTAACACTTCTTTAAAAAAAAAACAGGAGCTCTCTCTTTTGGCAATATAAGAAAATGAAATTGATAGAATTCTAGTTTAATTATTTCAGCTCATAATTGTTTGGTTCCTTCATTATTTCATTAGCTTTAATTCAAGACTTGAAATAAATGGAGAAAAGGAAGAAAAGCTGCTTCTAAAATCTCTCTTGATCACTACATTTCTGCAAAAACAGTTTTTTCACCTACCAGTTTACATATTGTTCTGTATTGTGAGATCGAGCAAAACATGACAAGAAGTAATTCTTATTTCATATTCAAATATAGCAGTGAGGACTCTGTCCTATAAATTATTTCAAAGTATGCTATGACAGGGTGTATTGTACTTACTTTAAAGTCTTGAAAGGCAATTATAACATTATACTTTCTGAAAAGTAATAAAATCTCACAAGATTTAAGTTCAGGTTACCTTATAAAATTGACTCTTCTGCTTTTTTAAGAATCTACTACTCTTATTTTCCATCAAAAATATGGAATTATGAAGGCATAATATTTATTATTTATGTCAAATAAAATTGTACAGCTACCACTAAGTAAGGTACTTAGCACTTAAGCATTAGTATGGTATTTTTTTATTTTTAGAAGGTATCACTTGATTTATATGTAATTCCTGTCTTTTCAATAATAGTCTAGAGCTTTCATGGTTTCTACTAGCTGTACATGTTCTTTCTCTTGCCACTAGAGACAATTATTTTATGCCAAGCATAGCCGACCCTTTATGGTTTTCTTTGTTTTATTGCTTTCATCTTGTAACATTATCATTGCCTTCTATCCTAATTTAAATGCAAAATTCATTTTTGGACAACATGAGTAAAAAATATTCAAGTTTTCAAATGCCAAAGTGTGTAAATAATCACTACAGAAATTTAAGGGATGTTTTTTGCTAGAGGAATGCATGCTCCTTTCATTTTCTATTCTCTTTCATCCTTGTAGCTTTTGCTTTGAAAATCCATGTTTCTAGGCAATAACAAGGGCATAAAGTTATTTTCTGCAAATTGTGCAGTTCTAGCAATCTTTGTTTCTCTTAAGCATCTCTGCCCAAATGGTTGCATAAGCATTTTCCAATTACACATCAAAGTGTTAAGCGGTTCTAATACATGCAAAGGCCAGAATGCTGGGTACCCTTGTGCTAGGTCTTCTCCATCAGCTTCTTATTTGACCCACACCCCTTCAGCATGGTTAGAAGAGGAGCAAGAAGCCCTCTTAGTAGTAAACAGGTAGGTATGAAATAGAACAGAAAAAAAAATCCCCAAAAAACGGAAGCAGAGGGGAAGCATTTTAGTTTTTAAGTAAGACTTACAGCTGTTACAGCAAGCCCGCAGTCCTGCTCTCTGTTCAGTACAGTTCTTACAGCTGCTGGAGTAAAAAGCTACATTTGCCTCTCTCACTTTTCCTTTCTTCAAGCAGAGTTCCCACAATTCTCCTGAGCCTCGATGCCCAAAAAAGATGGGATCTCTATGTAAAAGGACTTCTAATCTTTTTGAAAATTCCCCTTCCTTCTGCAGCCTCCATTTCTCATGTCCTCACAAAGACAACTTCGCATTTCAGTAATACCTGCGGGATAAATTGCATAATGCTTTTGGGTTGTGTTTCCTCTTCTGTTTGATCAAAGAGGGAGGAAAGGTGGTTGTGGGTCAGGTTGAGCTGTGACCAAAGTAGCTCCTTCAGAGGCAGTTGCTGGAGCTTCTTGGAGCCAACTTGTAAAAAAAATCAGCAGCTATTTCAGCTGTGCCCCAGGAACCATTTCACAACTTCCCATGCAGAAAGGATTTTACCTTTAACCCATTTGGTGTAGCATGAGTGAATGGAACAGCTGGTATCTTCACTGCACAGCTGATGAACTAGAATCATATTCCTATAACTAGGCACACCAAAACAGTATTCCAAAAGGGCAGGTGCAGCCAGATTGCATGTTAAAACGTGACATGATGTAAGTAAAATCAGTGCAATACATCAGTATGTAGACTATCCTACTCTCCCACTATACTTAGAAAATGGAAAACTTCTATGAGAAAAATCAGTTAAAACATTTGTTAGTTTACACAATCCTAAGCAAGTTGTGTAATCAGCTATTTAGAAACTACTGCTCTTAACCAATAAGTTTCCTTTTCTGAAAATGAAGAAAGAAAAAGAAAAGAAGAAAAATGAATAGGTTGAGGTGTAGAAATATGTGATACTGGTGGCTTTCTTTTCACCCTTTAAATACTTATCTATAACTCTTCATATTTTAACTATAGCACTCTACTTTCCCACTTTTAAACTTGCCTTTCATGTCCTTGGAGAAAATCTCATCACTCTCTCAGCTCACGAGAAAGCGTGCTGAAGCCAATGACAACCAGACTGATTTCCTTGCCAACTGATAAGCCTGTCAGCTTCACCAGATATTTCAGAATTTATAGCATAGATTGCATCTTCCTAAATTAAGAATTCAAAAATACATTTGTGTATTTTCATATCAGCTGATGACCTTCCATTTTGTTTATCCTGAGTACATAGTCAAGTCTGTTGCAGGGAGTACAGTCAGGGAAAGCTGCTGAATTGATGTTCTTGATCTCTGCTAGTTTTTGCTAGGGTAGAGTTAATTTTCTTTTGACAGTAGCTGGTATGCAGTGATGTTTTGGTTTTGTGCTGAAAACAGTGTTGGTAACTCAGGGATATTTCTGTTATTTCTGAGCAGTGCTTACACAGAGTCAATGCCTTTTCCTTCTGTTCCTCACCCCACCCCACCTGTGAGGGGCCTGGGGGTGCACAATGAGTTGGGAGGGGAAACAGCCAGGACAGCTGACCCAAGGGATATTCCAGACCATCCGATACCAGATACCATGCTGAGTATATAATGTGGGGGAAAAAGAATGAAGGTGAGGAGGGCATTTGAAGCCATGTCATTTGTCTTCCCGAGTCACCGTTAATGTGTGATGGAGCCCAGCTTCCTTGGGGATGGCTGAACACCTGACTGCCCACTGGAAGGGGTAATTGAAATTCTCGTTTTCCTTTGCTTTTGTACACACTTTTGCCTTCCCTATTAGACTGTCTTTATCTCAACCTATGAGTTTTCTCATTTTTCCCTTCTAATTCCTCCCCCCATTCCATCAGGGGGATTGAGCAAGTGGCTCTGTGGGGCTCAGTTGCAGGCTGGGGTTAAACCAGGACATCATAAATAAATTCACAATGAAGGAAAATATTTGCAGAGCAAATATTTGCAGAGAGAGTATCTCACAGCACATATACAAGATAAACAGAGCAGGCACAGAAATCAGAAAGTGACTTTCAGTCCAACAAGAAGAACAAGGTCCTGAACCCATACCATTTTTTGAAAAACAGAAGTAGCTCATCAGTATAATTTTGCAGACATAAATTTACCAGGGTTTGGGAAACAAGACAGTCCCAGTCACCTGATGCATGACATTAATACATGTTTCCTCACATGTAGCCAGATTAGACATGTCCTCTTCCTTTTAAAAGGTGGGGCTTTTTCATTTAACTTGAACTATATTTTAATTGATAAAACAACATTTTTATCTTTGGTTTGCTATGGACACATAACCATCATACACAACTAAACCTCAGTGATACAATGACATCAAATTTAAATAAATTACTTTACCTGAAAAGTGGAATATTTTTTATAAATGCTGAATTTAATAATATTTTTCTAATTGTTTAATGTTTTACATTTATTTGTATTGTGTATTACAAAAAATTAAGATCTATAAGAGAATTAATGTTATAAAAAATATTTCAAACAAAATGTAACAGCAGTTAAAGAAATCTAATAAAGTATCATTTGATTTTACTCTTTCTTGTATTAGTTTGTTTTCTCTTTTCCTCTTGACATTTATGTTTTCAGTATAGTCCTTCTGTCTTTTTGTCTTTCTTTAGTTACCTCTTTCTTCCTTCAGTCTTTTATTTTTTGCTGCATTGTTCTGTCCTACTATTTTTAGTTACTTTGCTCCTGTGCCTTTTTCCACCACCATTTGGGCTCAGCAAGAAGCAAAACTATCTCACTCAAGGAAAGAGCTGCATGGAAAAGAACAATGTTTTTTCTCAGTCTTCCCCAATGAATCTGTGGCTTTTTCAAGTGAAAATACTTGAAGAAATGATTTGCTGAAATTCACTAGTTTAACAGAGAAAAGTTGCATCTATCTGCCATTTAAGTAGTAATGTGCTCTAGAAATAATTCAGTCAGGCAGCACAATTATGTGACCATACTTGTGAAAGTGATATTGAAGTTGTAATTTATGGAAATCTGTGGTTTATAATTGGCAGAGGGACACTACTTCTGGCTGGCTAAAGATTTTTTTATTCTTTCTTGGGTGCATATTCTTATTGCTTCTCAGAGTTGCAAATTCCAAAGGACATAAACATGAATGCAAAAAGTTTACATCTATTAGTTACATGTTGGACTAGACCAGTGACAAAACATTGTAGAAATATTACCTATAAAAAAGTAAGACGAAGTTTCAAGAGATATTATATGTTATCATTAATTTATTACATGCACTGATTTGTCTGTACTACACAGTTTAAAAACATTTTGGTATAGAAAAAGTTTTCCGAGATCAACTTCACCTCAAAAGAGAGGTTCGGAATGTTACAAGTGCAGAAATATGTCACTCCAGTTAGGATAATATTAAAAAAACCAAATGAACGTCCCCTTTATCTACTCCAAAACTGTGCTTTGAACATAACCTTCCAGCTTCATAGGAAAAAGTAATTCTGAGAAAATCAAGCAGCAAATATTTTCAAAAGTTTGTTTTTAATAATTGTATTGTCTTTAATAGCCAGTAGTTTGCAAAAATGTTGGAATCCCTTTTGCATATGTACTGCATTATAAGGCAGAAAAGATTTTCTGCCCTCAATGGAGGGTAGATCACTTAGACAAAAAAAGTCTCTGGACAGGAAATAAAGTCGGGAGAAGTACAGTATCTTTAGCATATCCTAATTTAACAACTTGCAACTATCTTCAAGCAACATTGACAGTTAAGTTTCTAAGTGTATAAACACTGACTGCTTATACAATTCAATATCAGCACATGCTTAGAGAAATGTAAAATCATGCATTATTTTAAACAGGATTATTTTTCCATACCCTGGAAAAGGATATGAATTTCATGCACTTTAACATGGCTAGGTAATTATCATTTTAAAGAGTTTTTAGTGCTGGTATTTCAGTATTCAATAAGGTGTATAGGAGCTGTGGAATAACCTTTTTACATATAAAGTTTCTTTGTGAAATTCAGAAATAATGAAAAAATCATATCAAATGAAATAAATGCAGGAAATACTTTCTATTCTATTTCACCAAAGAAGCTATTTGAACCTTAAGACATTCATAAAATAATCAACTTCCATTTTTATCTCTATAGTTCTGAGCTGTGTGGTGGGGTTGATGCACCTGAGAGACGGTACACCATCCAGAGGGACATGGACAAGCTTCAGAAATGTGCCCATGGGAACTTCCTGAGGTTTAACAAGCCGAAGTGCAAGGTTCTGCATCTGAGTCAGGGCAAACCTTGGTATCAACACAGGCTGGGGATGAACAGATCCAGAGCAGCCGTGTGAGAAGGATTTGGGAGTGCTGGTGGGTGAGAGGCTGGACGTGACGCAGCCGTGGGCACTCACAGCCCAGAAAGCCAAACATGTCCTGTGCTGCATCCAGAGCTCCGTGAGCAGCAGGGGAGGCAGGGGACTCTGCCCCTCTGCTCTCCTGAGGTGCCCCTGCAGTGCTGCATCCAGCTCTTACACCCCAACCCAAGCAAGGACATTGACCTGTTGAAGCAAGTCCAGAGCAGGCCACAAAGACAATCAGAGGGATGGAACACCTCTGCTATGAGGAAAGCCTGATTGATTTGGGTTTGCTCAACCTGGAGAAGAGAAGGCTCTCAGGAGACCTTACTGAGGTCTTTAAGTACTTAAAGGGGGCTTATACAAAACATGGAAACAGACTTTTTAGTAGGTCTTGTTGCAATAGGACTAGGGGTAATGGCTTGAAACTAAAAGAAGGTAGAATCAGACTGTAAGGAAGAAGTTGTTTACTGTGAGGGTGGCGAGACACTGGAGCAGGTCGCCCAGAGCAGTGGTAGATGCCCAATCTATGGAAATATTCAAGCTCAGGTCGGACAGGGCTCTTAGCAACCTGATCTAATTGAAGATGTCCCTGCTCACTGCAGGGAGATGGGACTAGATGACCTTTAAAGACCCTTTCCAATCCAAACCATTCTATGGTTTTAATAAACAGCTCCAACATATTTCATAAATGAAATAAAAGAGAAAATTCCTTATAATGGCATATGTTTAAATGTATGGTCCATTTCTAGACTTCTAGACTTCTGAGAATCATAATCAAGTGCATTTCAGTGGTAATTTAATGAAATAATTTTAATTGTGAGCTATATGGTATATTTCTATGCATTAGGTAACTGAGCCCAGTGTATTCAGAAGCATACATGTTATATTTCTCTCAATAAACAAGTCCAAGCATCTCTCTTCCCCTTGCTGGCTTACTTCACTATTTGAGGATGAAGGCACACACTACCTGGTTAAGTTAAATGAGACCTCTGAATCCCAACATATTCAAGATATTGAAAATAAGTCATTGAAAATGCCAGAAAACAAAAAATTTCTGGAAAAAATTATGTCATAGGTCTGCTTAAAATCTTGACACACAAGGTAGTCCTCAGACAGTTTTTGCTTTTGTCATCTATGGAGTAGCCAATTACAGTACGTAGTATTCTAAACTCATGAGATCTGATTTCATAAAAGAGCTTCTGAGTTCTAAAATCATATGAGCACATATACAACAACCAGTTCAGAGCATTTGCTATTTTTACATTACCATAAATAGTTTTTGTTCCTCTCAACATAGTTTAAGAAAATTTCAACTTCCCATCACATTTTTTTTCTCACAATGAAAAGTTTTCCAGCTTAATTTATCTCCAAGTAAAGTCTAGCTAAAACGTAAGTTTATTTTTATGTAGCTAGTTCTGGAAGAATCACATGAATAATCTTGAGTACTCTCAACTGCAGAAGTGTGACCTTAGCCATTTATGTTCAGTACTGGTTTTGCCAGGACAGAGATGCAGTTGTAATCAGGACAGAACAGCTGTAAGTGAGTACAATTCTTTGTCTAACACGTGGTCTTGGTCATGCTGAAGCTGACCTAACACAGGAGGCAGTTAGCACACACTTCCGCATCTCCTTTCCTCTCTGATAAGTGTACCTCTGACAAAGACAACCGCGGTAGCAGCGCCATTGTGGCATTCTTTGATTTCACTGTTTCTGCTTCATCTGGGTATTGCAGTGGTGCCCCTTCTCCGACGTGTCTGCAGGAGGGCTATAACTGGTATCTACATCACCAGCAGTTATATTGCCTCTCTTTGACCAGAAGTCATAGCAACAGTCATTTAGCGAGCATCAAGCACACTGGTATGTGACCTAAAAGTGTACAGGGAATTTCTCCTTAAGAAGTTAGGATCATGACCCTCAGGATAAAAAAAATAAAACAGGAAAGAAAAATTCAGACCTTACACTCCCAGGAACTTGCCTATGACTTCAGTCAGAAGCAAGTATCAGTATTTGTTCCATAAAAATAAATTTTCATCTTTAACCTCCAGGAAGCATCTATTGTTCAAGTTTAATTAGAGAAAAAACATCAATATGTAGTTGCAGCCATATAGAAATGATAATCTGACATTTACTCTTTCAATATATATAATGCTGACTTCTCAAAAGACTAATCTTTTGTTTTCCCACAGGCACACACTGGAGAGAAGATTTTCCAGTTTTCATCGTCTATTTATAGGTGGAATTTGTATTTTCATTTTTCTCTTCCACAAAGAAAGGAATATTATTGCAACAAAATGCAAACTATATATCTGTCTTTCAGCAATAACAATGGAATAAGCAGAAGCCGAAAATCTGAAGTTGTTGCAATGCTGTCAGACTGGTCACTGCAAAAGCAAAGACTGCATTTCTTTGCTTATGTCATGATTTAAGCCCAAATGTCAACTAAGCACCATGCAGCCCTCACTCACCCCCCATCAAGCAGAACGGGGAGAACCAGAAGTAAAACCTGTAAGTTAAGAAATAATTGCAACCAAGTAAATATAATAATAATAGTACATAACAGTAATAGTAATAAAATTAATAAAAAATAAAACCCAAGGAAAAAAGTGATGCCCAATACAATTGCTAATCACTCACTGACCAATGCCAGAGCCCATCCCTCTTTCAGGTAACTCCCCTGTTTATACACTAGGCATGATGTTGTATGTTATGGAATATCTCTTTGGCCGGTTCAGGTCACCTGTCCTTGCTATGCTCCCCCCCCAGCTTTTTTGTGCACGTCCTCAATGGCAGAGCATGAGACTGAAAAAAAAAATACAGTCCTTAGCTTGAGGCAAATACTACTTAGCTACAACCAAAACATTCATCTGTTGTCAACATTATTCTCATAATGAATCCAAAATGCAGCACTATAACAGCTACTGTGAAGAAATTAACTCTATCCCAGCCAAAACCAGGACAGCTTTCTTATAACTAATTAATGAATTAGAGCACCACAGTGTTTTCTTGCTTAATCTGTTTATTTTCCTTATTCAGATAGGAGTTGCCAGTTTTAGTGGTGTATGCATCTTGAGTTAAATCTGAGAACCATTTATTAGTCAAAGGCTTTTCCCAGTTGACAGAACTGTGAAAAATGCAATTATACAAAGCTGATAGATTATTTCTTTTAAGAAGCAGAAACTGTCACATTTATTCAACCTGCATGTAGAAGCCTGCACGCAATTATGTCAAAATGTGAAGATATCATGGACAGCCATTGGAGGAAATATTTTCAGGTTTTTAGTGTGTCCAGATTCTGCCTATATAAACAATATAGATTAGAAAGCATTAAAAAAAAAATAATGCATTCAAACAGAATATTTTTACTTCTCTCCTTAAAAAGGACTGTAATTTTTCTCTCTTTACCTGATTTATATTACTTTTAAGTGTTATCTTTATGGTCTCACCTCTCTCTTCCCTCAACAAAAAAAGATGCTAACACACAGACTGAGAAGACTAAAAAAGAAGCAGGGGGAAGATGGGATAATCCACATAAAAAAAACTACTGAAGTTGATAAGAGCTTAAGTCTGTGCAAAATTTCCTTTTTTTCCCTTTTCCACTTCTACCAGGTGCAACACAAAGGAGAGAGCATGACCTTTACAAATCAAGTGACCTCATAAGTGTTAAAGCTCTTTAAAAAGGTACAAGCTGTCTCTTATATCGAGGGTGTCCCACAGAAAGATGAAGCACTTGTCTACTCACAGGACAGAGTAGGGCTTCTTTCCAGCCACAGAGTAAACTGAACTTCCAGTCTCTGGGTTTGAAAACCTGGACCTGAAAATAGGAATGAACAGTCTCATAATGTCTCAGGAGAATGTGACTTATTCTGCTGCCAGGTGACTCTCTCCTAATTGATCTGAAAAACCAGCCTCTATGCAATTAAAAGCTAAAGAAAAATCTCTTACTTATTATTTAATATAATAGAAGATGCTGTAATGATGGAATCTATAAACTCATTTATACATGCATATATGCAGAGAGAATATATTTGAATGTAAACAAAAAATTGACATTTAAGATGGAAAACACAACATACAGGTGCATTTTTTCTGCAAATAAAGCCATGCTAAAGCCATGCTAAACTACTGAAGGAAAAAATATGGAAAATAAGTTTCCGTGATTCTGGATTTGCTTTAGACATCTTAATCTTAGGTTAGATTTGCAGTCTCAAGAGTGGGAGTCAATGTTTGCTTGTTTTGTTTCCAGAGCTAAATACATTTGGAAATATGTAATTAATATTTGTATCAAAAAGCAAGATAAAGGTAGCTAAAAAGCACAGCTGCAGAAAGTTTAACCTGAAAAAACTCAAAATCTGAACCTGAATGTTTCTGCAGAGCTATTAACATAACATTCTGGCTAATATCCATATCAGTTAGATAGAAAAGTAGATATACTTAACATGTAGTTAATAGAAAGTCTTTAATTGCTGTCATAGAGAAGACCCCAGAGAGAAGAAAATTACACATTTTCCCTTTTTGATGGCTAAAAAGTTTCAATGGTTGCAGAATGATTCCACTGTAACAGGTGGAGATTACCTAAAACCCTATTAAGTGGTTCTGTTTGCCCTTTAAAAAGAGGTTTTAATAAGCAATGTAGACACGTGCTGGCCAGATCCACGCACAGGCGTGTTCTTACAGTGCCAGAGGCCTCATATGGAAGTTTCCTGAGCTACTAGATTAAAATTTTGATACAACTTGTCACTTTGGTAAGAGCCTATGGTAATCAACAAACCCAAAAGATGAACTTACGGGGTGGATATGAAGCCTTGGAATTTTTTTTTAAAATTTATTTATTTTTAAAACGCACAGAACATTTGGAGTAGCATGAGAATCCAAATTAAATTCCAGCAAACTTCCATTAACTCCAACTGAGCAAGAGTTTCCCACATTCATACTTACACAAGCTAACACACAAAACTTTGACAAAGGGTAAGCCTGCAAAACCAGCTGCTTAAGATGTGAAAGATGCCATAAATAACACCATCAGAGCAAAACTTGCCCAGTTTGCAATTCAGAAATTAAAATAACATTCCATCTATAGCATTTTTTGAGATGCCTGCAGAGCTTGGCACCAGAACTGAAGCATTAAAATCTATTTCAAAGCTGTTGCATGAGTATGGAGAGGATTCTCTAAAAATGGCAAGATATCATCACAGACTAGCACAGGAGGTGGAACAAGCAACATTCATTCACAGACTTCAAAGACGGCCTCCAAAGAACAGAAAAGTATTAGCTGTCAAACTACCTATAGGCAGTGCTCTCCAGAGCAGTCAGAATCAGTCTCCCCATTTCATCATTTTTTCCCAGGCTGGGCTCAAGACCTCACAGCTCTCTCAGTGTTCACAAGACCTCCTCACAGTTCTCTCAATGTGCTTCAGCTTTTCTAAGCAAGCCTGTCACCATCTCTCTATCTCACCTCATCTCTGTTGTTAGTTCTGTCATATTATTTCTTCTTGCCAACATCCTAATTTGTCTCACAAGGCTTTTCTTTGCCCTTGCCTGCCTCAGTTCCCCGAAGTTATGTCTACATGAGAAAGTAGAATATTCATAGGGTGAATCAGACCTGAAAGTCTATGATTTTTGCACATTTCATATCTAGTTTCACTGCTGAGGCAAGTATGTGATTCCAAATTAAGTCAGGTACCTCCTGATGTGAAATCTGTAGTTTTCTCTTCACTTGGGTTTACTATACTGTAAAGCAATAATTTACCATTAACTGCTTTTGACTAGAGAGCACACCACTAGCAAGTTACACTGAAATTATGTCCTATTGCATTCTTTTTGAAATACATTTTATTATTTGTTGTAAGGGAGGTGGAGATGGGGGAGAGGGGAGATGTTGTTTCTTAGAAGCTCAATAAGAGGTTTGTTACTCCCAGAGTTGAAAACTGCCTGAGAAAAACACCAGTTGTGACTTTATAAGCTTTTTTATGTTGGAAACAGGTCTAAAGTAACGAATTATTTAAATAAAGAACAGTAAATGTTTTTAAAAGTGACATACACAGAAAACGCCATTGTATTTTCTAGTAGAATATTTACACACATAAAAAAGTAGGTCAGTATTAGCTTATGATTCCAGCTCAATTTCATTCTTAAATATCTGTCACTGGTAACATGTCTCCTTTTGTGTCCCTGTCAGACCTTTCCCATTTCAGACTTGTAGAAATAAAACCCACAAAAACCAACAAACAACCAACAACAACAACACACCTCTTTTCCCGCTCTTCGGTTTAATAATTTTTTCCTCCCTGTCTGCTTCAATCTCCTTGGTCACTCTTCAGCAGCCTTCATATCTCCACAGCAACATTGTTCTTTCCTTCCCTATGCAAGTTCCCCAACAAAAGATTATGAAGGAAAATAAGTCCATTACGGATTCAGGTTGTTACCACTGTTATCTCTGACTGTTATGTTTAAGCAAATTTCTAATAAAGCACAAATCTCACATCCCCACCTCCCTACATCATGGGAGAGGTTCACATGTAAAGTTTTAAGAAAGTTTGGATTGTAATTTCCATATATCATATGATATGTGTATAATTTGAAGCCTGATATGCTCAAATATCTGTAAGGCTTTGCATTTTATATTCTAAATAACACCACTGATTTTTCAAAATGTTTGTATTCTAAGCCTAATAAGAGTGAAATAAGACTGATGCTGTATTTTGTTTACTAAATACACATTTTTCTCCCTAAAATCAACACATCTGCAGAAGTACATGAATGGACTTACATACTTGAATGATATGTCCACCATATCTTAAGACATGCAGTGGTTATACACCTGTGTTACATTGCTCCAAAATCATTGTGTTTTTCAAGAAGAAAATCTGAAAATTATACTAATTTTCTCCAGCACATATGGCCTTTTCCTCCTTTTTTTTTTTTTTTTTTTTTTTTTTAAATACCTGAGTAATTAAATGAATCATGCATTACACATGCACTATTGATTCCCAGGAAGCTAGAGGTTTGGAAGAGATATTTACTTCAACTTGCAATACCTGTAAAGAAGATGAGGATCTTTCATCCTGTGTTGCAGAAATATAATCTTCAGCTAATGATTCTGCTAATTTTCACAGAAAATTATGAACAGGCTTTATTTGCACATTTCGTAAAGGCTAGCACATTTATTTATATATTTTCCAGAGAATTTAAAAAAAAAATCCATTTCCTATTTTAAAATTAGGGCAACTTATCAATTCAAGTTTTTGAGAACCAAGTGAAATGAGTTCAAATGGAAAAAAAACAAATAAATAAACATCACCACCTCAAAAAATCCCCAACCAAACCAAAAAAACCCCAAAACTAGATGCAGCTATCTAGGCATTGCTCAGCCCGTTCTTCCACTACGGATTGCTGAGGAAAGGCGACAAGAATGTTGGATGAGAGCTTAGAGTACAAACCCATATTTTTCTCTAAATTTTGGTGATAAAACATATCACTCAGACCTCCAGAAGATTTTGAAAGAGGGTGTTTCACTGCTGCTCAGTTATTTTGTACTTTCTACGTATACATCTATATACTCACAGGTACACATACACACACTCACACCTTCATTTCTCCCATATATTTAAAACAAACAACCCCACATTGCAAATCCACTGAGAAGTATTTAAGTATAACTTCAAAATTATATGGTTACACATTCAAGAGTCAGGAGGCAGAGCAAAGTAAAGGCTAAACTTTTAGGTTTATAGTAGTGGCTATCTCAGCATTGCTCTCTGTGGTCCCATACAGATACAACAGAACTTATACCTTCCAGTACTTTAGAGTCAAAGGAATAACTAACTATTTCTAAATCTACTTCATTTTTAAATCTTATTACATTAAAATTAAGATAGTTACTAGAATAATAAAACTGAGATAATTAACAGTTTGCCAAGAAACTCCAGATCAGTGCTGTCCAAGGTACCTAAATGAACTGCATGGGGAAAAAAGATGGGAAAAAAGATTCTTGCTCTTTCACAAATAATAATTCTATATAAATTGACTGTGATGAATGCTGGTACCGAAATGAGTGAGATTTAAATGCTACTCTCAGCAATTAAACTAAAAACAGTTAAATAGCTGTTCTAAAGTTACTGAAGCATAACTCAAGTAAGTAATTAGGCAAGGCATAAAAATGCTACTTCAAATTTATTATATAGGCAGCTCACATCTATAGGAATACATTCTTTTAGGATCCTTTTTTCCCAGTTCTGTTTCTTGGACAAGGATGAGTATAAGAAAAATTAATTATATTTTGCTTCTTTGTTCTGCAGTGATAAAACCAGACTGTCAACTCCATATTGCACCACTTGTTCAGAATGTGGAATCTGCAGGATTTGGGGTCCTAACCCTGCCTAAAGCTGCCTTTCCTTCCATCCCATCTGTTGTGGAACCGAATGCAGAAGAGTTTCTGTTAATATTTTAAAAGACTGTTTTAAGGAAGTAGGTGACATTTTAATGGGGGAGGTGGAGTGGCTTTTTATGGGTTAAGTTTTCTCCTGACTCAACTGCATCTCATCTTTTTCCTGTTTTTATGTTAGTTAAAGTACCTTTGACACAATCAGGTTAGAAATTCTGAATGCTTATGTCTATAATCTGTACACAGAAAAAGAGGCATGGGCTATTAAAACCAAAATGCTCTACGGACAGTTCGAGATTTTTCAGCTTTGGTATTGATTTAATCAGCAGCATGGTCTCCTTTGTTTGCCAAAGGAGCAAGAATACAGAAGATCACAGCAGGAAACATACAGTAAAGCTGAAGCCATGGCATAACCTATTGCCATATATTCATTGGTATGAACACTACTATAAGCACATCCAACACATTTATCTATGCACAAGTTTAACCCAGCTCCTGCAGTAGCTGCCTGCAGCTATACTAACCTGGTGCCTCAACAGCTCAGGCACATCAAATGGGGAGAGTCAAAAGAGACTGGAAGATCTCCTTTGGAAGATCTCCAAAGCCCAGGGTATGGCCTGGAAGTAATTTATTAAGCATATTTATTTGGCCTAAAGGGGATTTATTAAAATTTATTGTTTCCTCTGGGGCAACACAAAACCAAATTTAAGTACTGACTGAGGTGCTATCTTCAAATTCATTCTTTATAAAACCTCAGTGGTTTTCAGTTATTCCACAGCTATTTCCTAAAGGCAAAGGGCTTTATTGGCAATAGAAGTAACTCAGAAGAAAACCAGGGAAAACAGGAGTTGCCAAAACAACTTTAATAAAGGTATATAAATCAAGAACATTCATAAGAAAAATCCAACTACATTTCTGAAGCTTCAGAAGAAAAGGCAGAGCACATTTCATCTGGAGCAAAAAAGGGATAAAAGATAGTCAGAACTGTGAAACTAAGGGGTAACATGCTAGACATTGAGACTACTTTGATATAACAGACAGTCTAAGAGCAATGGGCATGTTATTTTCTGTAGCTTTCAAAGCCAAAACCTTCCTTGAGATTCTTGGAAGAGAAGTGCTAGGATGAAAATGAACTGCTATTAAATATAATTTGGAGTTGTTATGCTGCTTTATGATTACTTTTGTTGGCATTTTCCACCTGCCACCTCTGTAATCAAAGATTTCTTTTATTTTGTTAGAAACTTGTTGAGTTGTAACATTAGTCTTGCCTAGTTTTAAAAGTGACTCCAGATAAGTCTAACTAATAAGAATAGAGAGGAATTATTTTTACAACTTGTAAACTTCATTAAGCTGTGTGTACAGGAACCTGAGACAGATTTGAAAGACTAAGGTATTGAGGTAAGCCTCTTTTAAACTTCAAATGTCAGCATTAAGTGATAGATTTGGAGGAAAAGGCCTTCCTATGTGGCAGGCACAGACAAGCAACCATCTTCTGGCAAGGAGCAGATGGCAGACACACAGATGAATGGTTTGAATATTTACCAAGATCATCACTCAAATCAAAAAGGGAAGCACAGAATAGACAAATGAGGGGATGGAAGTAACTCTTAGTGCTCCGATTTGCCTCAAGACATAAATCAAAAAAAAATTGAAGTGGAGAAAACCACTACTTCTTCACAAATTGCTTCAAAATTGTCTTGCTTCTGTCACAGGTTTACTTACTCCAGGAAGTGTGGCAACTATGAAAAATAAAGCCTCACTTCTTAGCTCTATTCTTGGGACAGGTAGGATTAATCACTCAATCTTTAAAAACTGATCAAGGAGAAAGACTAAGTAGGATTAAGAGATACTGGGAAGAAAATAATTAATCCAAAGGAAATTTCTAGCTTTATTTTGAGTTTAAAAGCAAGTCAAAACTAATACTATTTCAGACTGTAAGAGGGAGATATGGGGATATCCTGGCCTACATAATTTTACTATTCAAGCAGATTATCTTTCCTCTTTAATATTTCTAAACTGCATATGTATACAGATTGGCCCTAAGAAACTCTTGATTAGAACTCAGTTTTCAGTTCTGAAGGCTGTATTTAAACAGGCATAGGTAAGAAACAGAATTTTAGTCATACAACAATAATAATACAATGCCAGTACCCATCTATTTCCCCAGGGTTACAGAACTGGGAGTTGCATAGTACTTGGACTGAGCATATCCCATTGTGAATGGTTGCAGTTATAGATTGCATAAGTTATTTTAGTTATGACTAAATTTACAGGCAATTTTATCAGCTATGATAAAATGCTGTCATATTCAAGCATAAAATATTCTCCCATATTTCTTTGGGGTCTTGATTTTATTCCTATTCTGAGAGGTACTTTGGCACCTAAATCAGTACTGACTTCAAGAGTTACCTGTAATATGCATTTAGAAATCAGAGAATTTGTGATTCGACATTTGAAAATGCAGCTGTCATATTATCCACTTTGGTGTCAACAAAAACAACAGTTGAATGCCCAAAATGATGCACATACTTGACACAATAGCAATAATGTGGTTCAAGTTTCCTGGTGTGTTTGTGAAAAAACACATTGAATTATTATCCAGTGGACAAAACAATCAGGATAGTTATACAGTATTTTTCTTTTAATTTGTTAACGATGGGCTTAGAAATTTTTCATATGGAAACTTCTTTCTAAACCTAAGAATAATTTTTATTTAATTTCTCAGACAAAAAGAATTTTCTTGAGTGGCAAACTTCAGTTCAAGCATAAAGTTTCTTTCTAGCAACGAAGAATTTTAGATTCCAAGGAGAAGACCCCTGAACTATAACACAGCACAAACTGTCAGCAACAACACCAAATCCTTGGAGGTAAAAACACCTAGAGAAACAGTCAAACACTGAGACTGGTTGCCCAGAGAGGATATACAATTTGTATCCTTGGACATATTCAAAAATCAGTGAAAGAACTGAAATGATTGGATCAGCTTTAAGCAGGATGTGGGAATAAGAGAGCTTCATAGGCCCCTTGCAACCTCTAACATTCTGCCTTTGTATGATTCTCTTTTCGTTAACTCTATGCAAGTAATTTTCTCCAAATCACTCTATTAAGAGAAGATAGACAAAATAATTGAAGAATTGAGAAGAGAAGCACAGGAGGAGTGAACTGGTTGCTCAGAGGTAATTGCTGAATTATTATCAGAACCAGAACCACCAGATAAGAAGTGCTGACAGTAAATTGGGCTGTTTATTCAGTAGTATTTCTAGTGAGCACTTACTACTACGCTCTTGTTAGAATTAAGTCTAAAGCCAGATTGAAAGGCAAATAATGAAATTCACAGAAGCAAAGCAGGAAGCACTGAAAGGGAATAAATACAGGGAGAGACATATGGAGTAATTAAGATTCAAAGTTCTCAGATTATAGGAAATCATGATGTGTTTTGTACTAAGAGACAAGCAGAGAGAACAAAGCTACTGGAAAGAGACTGAAGTCAAATTAAGACAGGAAACAGTATGGTACTGGTGGAAGAAGGAAACCTACAGTGAGTGTCTGGGGTGCATATGTGATGGAAGAATAAATTTATTGGAGATGGCAGTGTATAGTGACAGATTGCAAAAGAGATAAAACCAACAAAGACCTCCTTATGCACATCAGTTTTGCTGCTAAAGTAGATCATATTCATTGAATCAATATGCCAAAGGGATACTAAAGAATGAATAAAATCCGTTAGAGTTGAGAGGATACAGTTTGCACCAGTTAAGAAAACATTTACTTAACTGAACAGGTTATAGTATGTTATTACAGCTGTATAATAAAATTGTTTCTCTGCATCTTGGAATACCTGGCTACTTGTTTTGTGAATGAAGCATTTTCTGCATACTTTGGAGATAATGACCCAGCTGGCTACAAAAGTTCTTCTAGCCATCCCATACCTTCCAGCACCTTCTAGTAGAATTAAATGTCTAGTAGCTGACAGGAGAATTTGAAAAAGTTTTAGAGAATGAGGCAGGTCATTATACCAAAAAATGATAATTTGTATTTTTGAGCAATTGACAATGACCTAGGTGATCCGTGTGCACGTTTTGGATGACAGAAGCCAGATGTGTGGTATCAGTGCTTATGGCAGCTTCTGTCTAGTCTCCTTATAATCATGAGGTATGCTTCCTCAACATATTCACTCCTACCAACAATAGGGTTTAATTAGTGAAATTATCTGTTCTCTCATCAGGCTCCTATAGCCTGAAGTAATTTTCTGAGTTCCCTAGCACTACATGTGACTTCAAATGAATGTCATGTGTCGCATATTAGACCCTTCATTAAGTATTTTTCTGCTGTCTTTACAATCTTTTAAAATGCTCATCCAGAGCCCTCAAAAAAATGCAAATACTTAATTTTGCTATCTTTAGCAACAACCATTACGAGTGTCTGTGCTGGAAAAAAATCAGATAATTTTCCAGCAGAAAAAATAGTTCTAGCAAGCTGAAGAAAATATAGCTGTGGGACATATTAATTAGTACCAGCTCTGTTCATCATATACATTATAGACCAAGGACAGATTCATGCTTTTTCCAGATTCAGTCAGGAGTCCACCAATAACTAATGTCTCTGAAAACACGGAGAAAAATAAATTATGCTGTGGTTAAAACCATACCTCCTATCCAAAAGTATGCTAACACTTTCTATTTTTCTTGTTTTCTTCCTTGTAATTATAGAAGAACTGGAAACATTTATACCAGTTACAACCATAGTCTTTGTATTTGACATGCAGTGGAACCATTTGATGCCTTTCTGCCTACACCAAGAAAGAATGCATAACCAATATTGTAATTGTCTTCTGACCATTCTTTATAATGTGTTACTAGACCTATAGACACTAATTATGAGCAATCCTGTTGGTTTTAACACAAGAAAATTAACTAAGTTCATGATAATGGGCATCTGCCTGGCACTTTTAAAAGCATGAGTTTTGGGGTTTTTTTTAAAGCAAGTAGAAGTCTGGGCCTTCATGGGTTTTCATAACTGTAACACATTATCAACATGCATGGACATCTTCCCCACCTCCTCACATTCCTTGATTCCTCATCCTTACCACCTCATAGAAGAGTTGCACTCAAGATTTTCCATACAGCCTTTTTTTTGGAATTTTGATGCGTACTCTTCGACATACAAATTTGAATTTGGGAATGGCAAACCTCATCTGATGTACTACATCACAGTTCTAACCCCTTAAATGGAGTAGACACTTACATCAGTCATACATCTTCCAGGTCCCTCATTTCCTGAGAATGCATGCAGCTATTTTCTTTTCATTACTATTTTCCAGTCAGCAGTAAGAATATGACAGTCTAAATTTAGGATCATCTCAGCCACAGGTACCGTACAGATATGTTAACAAAAAATGCCATTTTTCTTTTTTCATTCATGCCACCCTGAACAGATAAGCAACACAGTCTTTGGAGGGTCAGAAATTACGGGATTACTTCTGTAATCCTTTGTGGAATATTGTTGCTCAGCAGCTTCTTTGTGCATCAGGAAGGTGACCCTGCAATCATCACAGCTCACCAAATTGCACTTAATAAGAACTCAAGAGGGCGCTGGTGAGAAATACAGTCTAGAGGGATAACTGGAATGAATGTGATGATATTGCTTTACGAATTCTATCTAGTATTATTCAATTAGTTTGATGTGTTGAAATCTCAGAGGAAAAGCTAAACAAGGCAAGATTTATAGGAAAAAGAGACTTCTCTCAACTAATATTGCTCAATACAAAAAACAAATTTTCAGGTCAAAAGAATTGTGTCAGATAGCTTCTTCCTTTCATTCAAACCACATTGGGTCTAGCAATCTTTTCCCAAAAAGCCAATGCTTTACTCACACATCACGATAGCCACAGCATTGCTATAGCAACTGGAGGGAGAGTTGCTAAAAATGTATACAATTCAATCATTCAGCAAGACTAATTTGCAAAAAGTAGCTAATAAAAAAAAGCAAAGGGATGCTAGTGCTACACACCCCTCCACATCCTCCCAAAAGAGAGAACGCGCACACACATACCCTCTCCCTCACCTGGCACTCTCCACCATCAGCAAAAAAGAGAAGTTTTAACTGATGTAATTATAAAAGACATTCATTTATTGGAAACTAAATGGCGTCAATACATGTTGGAATGATTGTTTTCTACCTCTCAAGATTTGTCACTACACCTACTCCACTCAAGTTTAATAAAGTATGTAAAACAAACACATTTTTGGCATTGCAATTAGTTTTAGAAAATGTTTTTCTCAAGGCATCCTAGCCTTCAGAATGCTGCATGTGGCACATGACACAACTTCACGTATCTCAGAAGTCAGTCCTGTTAGTTCCAGCAAAACGGTGGAGGAAAATAAGGTCAGAAAGCTTCAGCGCCCCTTGGAAGAGGGGTTTACTGGAAGTCAGGTTTTTGCACAGTATCATAGGGTCTCAGTTCAGTTGTAATTTTCACGGTGACTTTCCCAGTAAAAAAAAAAAAAAAAAAAAATCTATTTAAGTGGAAATTGCTTTCAAAACAATTTAATTTTGTGTACTAAATACTATGAATTTTTGCAACATAGGCACTTTCAAAATACTTGTTCTGCTACCAAATGTGCTCATATGAGGAAAAAGCTCAGATTAGGTTTTATTCCTCTAACTTCATACACATTGATAATCCCCCCCCGAAGTTACCATATTTTATGTCTCATCTATTAGGCATAGAAGCTAAAGTGTCTCAGTCTTTCTAACTTGACTCTTCACAAACAAATTTGACTGCTCTGTTCATATACTAGAGTTTAGGTGTCATGGTTTCGATGCTATGTGATCAACAAACATCACATCTCCCTATCATACTCAAACACCTACTTTGGTTTCAAAGGCACAATTAGCTGGAGTTTAAAAATTTTAACAGTCAAATAAAATTTTTGTAGCTTATTTTCCACGTAAGACCTCAAGTACTGAATTATATTGCATCAAGTACAACATTCCGTCAACTTTTTATTCTTATTTCCTCTACGACAAATAAAGAAATAGAATTTTTCTTGCCCCAAACAGCCAGTGTCATTGTCTAAATACTTATCAAGTCTAATAGGTTGGACTGAACTTTTAGCAGAAAATGCCTTTAGTCCTTATGGTACAAGGGTGGCTTTCTGCAGCCACCAGCTGCAGTTCTGAAAGCACTTGAAAGGTGGTGTTCTTTTTTGATAGCAGCTCGTGTAATAAATATGCCCATTGATAGCAGAAACCTGCAAGCAAATCTTCCATCTGATGCCACGCATAACCCATAATTGCTTATTAGTACTTCAGCTCATTTCAGATAAGAGTCTCTCCAGCCTTTTCCCCTCGAGTCACAAGAAGTTTGTAGTGCAGCCAGTGTTCCAGGTTCAGCAGACAAACTGGAGAGCCACAAGTGCCCTCTTCTGGAAATCGGATGCTACTCCAATTTATCCATGGAACAGCACTGAGGACTGATTTGTGACCAGGTGTCTCAAACACCCTCTGCTGAAGTGTTTTGCATTCTGTATCCCTTGTCTGAAAATGAAAAGATTTCTTGAACTGTAAGCTTTTTAGTGCAAGCTAAAAAGACTAAAAAGCATCAGCCAAATAGCTTAATAAGAAAATACCTAGCTAATTTAGGAGAGATTATTTCCCTATCATTTATGGGCAATGTCTCTGTCAGCAGGTTTCTTAACTGAGTACAGAAAATGGATCTTTAATCCTATAATTTTCAAGAATTATTTAGATTAAGAATTGTCCTCCTTCTTTTTCCTCCAGGTTTGACTTTTTTAAAATTTTTTTGTCTTATAATATCAATAAGGATAATCTATACATGAAGGAAAACATTAGAATGTCAAAACTCAAACATTAGTATATCTTATACCTAGCTACCAATCCTCAGTGAGGTAGATAAAGTTTCTCAATTCCCATCTGTGCTGGGAGTGTTCACAGTTCTGAAATGCACCAAACCACATCTGTAAATCAGTATGGGCCTAAATAGAGATTTAATGTATTTATTATAGGTTTAGGTATCTGCATTTAACAATCCAGGCATATACATTCACATCCATTAAAGATTAAAATGAATGTTGCACATGACAACACAATGACACATTAAATGATTACACAGCTACTGAAAGGAACACTGTAGACACAGGTTTGTTCTATAACCAGCAGCATTTGGAAAGTTACGCACAAAATTGAAGCAAAATCAAAAACGTTTTAGTTAAAGGGTTGATACTATTTCACTTCAGCTCTCTAAGAAAATTATCATTTTGACATATAAGAACAACCAGGAAGGTCACATAAGCAGTGTCCATGTTACTTCTCATACTCCATCTGACTTGTGTCTAAAGGATATGGGGAAAAACAGGTTTCGAGACCCAGTAATTCTGTATTATATTTTGTTCAGCATAAGTACATATTACTGAGATCCAGCACATACAGTGCAGCAACCCTTCTGAGATCCATTCATGTGAGAAAAACCTATCATGTTTCCAATTATAGAGTAAAGGCAAACTTTAACCTTCTCAGTTTAAGAATGGAAAATCCAAAGTCAAAAAGAAAGAGTGGAAATCAAATGCTGAATTTGCGAGCACTCCAGACAAGTGTGTTTATTGTCATCAATTGTTTTGCAATTTTTCTTCTCGGTTAATACCATTATGTCATTCTTCAAGGTGAGTCTGGAAATCAACATACGAACAGAAAAGTTCTTTCCATCATGACTACTAGGTGAGGTGGGGAAGCCACCCAGCTCAGCATCATAGCTCATTGCTTTGAGATTTCAAATGTTGAAATGCCATTGCACAGTAACTTGTGCACTTACAATCTTAAGTAAAACTATATTTATTTTTTAATACCTCCACCTAGATTTTATTTCCTCACTTTCTGCATAGCAGCTTCTGTAGCTCTCAGATCCACTGCTAATCCAACTCACTATGGGTTCATAGGTGGGAAACTAAGTCAGGCGAAAAGGAAAAATCCAGTCATCTAAAAGGTAACTTTCACCTTGTACTGCAAATTGTTCTAGAAGATTCTGGGCCCCAGCACAAAACATGGCATTAAGCAGTCATGCCACGCAAAAAGGAAACAGAAGTCGCAACAGAAGTCACATGAAAGACATACTGGTCATTTGTTGCAGGCTGGACTTGGAACATTAATCAAAATTAATCAGATAGCCAGCAAAGGAACTAAATATTAAAGCAAAAATTTCAAGGCAGCATTCAAACTCTTCATCCCAGGTGTGCATTTCAATTTTCTTTTTCCTTATGAAAAATTGCTGATAAATGTGAATTTCTGATTCACTCCTTGGAGAAGTATTTCCCGTCTGTGCCTGAAAGTCCACGTAAATGAACTCAAGTAATAGATCATTCTTTTATTTTCTTTTCCTCTGCTCATATTGCTTATACCAGTTTATGTCTCTGTCTGTAGGTGACTGGAAAATATGAAGTATAGATGATGCCAGAAAGCAAAGAGGAACTAGCCATTGTGGACATGGTAGCAACTGTGGAAATCCCAATCTACATCATGTGCAAACACTAAAGAGGGGAAACCAAGGAATTTGCCATCTTCCTCTTGCCTGGCACTTAGATCTGTTTGCAGATGTATGGCACCTATTGATCAGGATTTGAGCTCAGTTATTTTCTTGTTATTCCAACAATAGGTGTGCTTATAATAAAAAACAAACAAACAAACAAACAAAAAAAAAAAACAAAAACAAAAACAACAACAACAAAAATCCTCAATTATCTATGTCTTAAAGATTTTTCACAACATGTTCGATTTTGTGGCCTCTTGGATCAAATAGCTTCCTCATATTTTTTAACCTCTCTAGATCTCTGAACTAACTTCATTGGTCTGTGCTGCTTTTTAGTACATCCTTATCTGAAGAAACTCATTAGCATGCTGGCTATATCATTTGCTAATCACTAATGAAAATGTTAAATTAGATCAGACATAAAATTGATCTCTGTGACATCTCACTACACACTTCTTGCCCTTCACATCCCTGCTCAATATACTGTTGCTTATCATTATCTTTTATTTATGTGCAATCTTTTCGACAGTTTTCAGCCTCTGTGTTATTCAAGTCAATTTCCAGTAATTTTTCAATGAGACTTTGCAAACCATGATGTTATTAATTTTTACTATCACAAATACTTAATTAGATTTTACATATATTAAGCCTCCTGTATTCCTATTTTTCCTCTGTTACTTACTAGACGATTTAGAAGTTATATGTGCCTGATATTCTTCATTCTTTCCTTATTCGATCACTCAGTAAGCTTTGAGAGCTTGCAAAAGCAGCACCTGCTTCTGTAGACTACCAAGACTTAAAGTTAGGACTCTTGCACAGTGCTGTAATTTTTAGGATCATGCTTTCTCTTAGTAATATATTTATCCCATATCAGTGGCAGCTTCTCAGCTCTCCATGGCTTTCATAAATCATTACAGGTGGTGTGGTCATCATCCTTTAGATCCTGGGATGCATATGCTCAGAATAGCCAATCCATGCTTTTCCTCTCAATCTTCTGGTCCTATCCCCATAATAATTTTTTATCAGTTCTGATTTGCTTCCTTTCTACAGCCTTCCTTAGACAAAAAGACAATAGCCTTTACTTATACTGGAATATGCTAAGCTCTTTCATTTCTGCTTTTTTTGTTCCTCATTGTTTTTATGCTGCAGTTAATAGGAATACTAATACATTTCCTTCCTTTCTACAAAAAAACCCAAAAAATATACTGGATTTATATATGGGTGCTTAAACATCATTTTAAAATCCACTGATACCCAGCATAAATCATGTGGCACAATTCTGAAGAGAAGGATTTTGTCTGGTCCATTTTTAAAACAAAGGCTACCAACATTTCCAAAAAATGTTCTGATTAACTAGAGCTATTTTATAAATCTTTCAAAAAATCTTAATTGAACATCTGAGGAAAGATATATTGCTTTTATTTAGCTATTTAACTATCTAATAATCATCAAATAGATAACCAATACTTTGATATCAAGCTTACATTATTTGTTATTTTGGCATTGGTCAGAGCGATTACATTTTTGGAGTGTGGGAAAAGCAATTTTTGTGCAACGAAGATCTTCTACATCCTTAAGTAAAAATTAATTATATCTAGGGCTAATTTTATTTATGAGCTTTCAGGGAATAGCATTAAGTTCCTGACACCATAGAACAGATTCATCAGATAATAAGCAAGCAAATTTGTAGTAAATATGCCCTTGAAAGGCAGAACTCAGGAAAGAGGTATGTCTTTTACATATCTAGGTATACGGCACACATTATGTCAAAAAGAACTTGTATCAGTGTATCTTTTTATGGATTATAATTATCATTTATTAATTCATAAAATGCTACTAACAGTAGGATTTAAAACACATCCATACAAAAAAATTCACTGATGATATGTATAGTAACTACACAAGACAAAAAGTACACATATACTTTGTTTCCTGTAAACCTGAAACTACAAGAATTATTTTCAAAATAGTTTTATTTGGTTAACTTTACATTCAAGAGAAATTAATTCTCAGCTGTCTGGTGGAGGGAATTATGACAGGTGCCCAAATGCAAGCTGCCTTTTCAGCTCTTTGTAGAAAGCTGTCACAAGTGACAGGGGACACCAGAAAAGTTTGCACTCTCCTGTATGGAGCCATACTAGGAGCTCCAGGACATTAGAATGGCAATTAGACCTTTATGTATCAAAAGCAGATAACAGAGGGTGAGATCAAACTAGATGCCTTTGCTTTAGATGGCTACAAACAAGTGAAAGTAATTTAATTCCATGCATATTACTTCATATAAACCAAATTCATATAAACCAAACAGGACAGGAATTTAATATAAGTTTGAAGACAAATGCAAAAATAGTAGGAATGTAATTTTCAATGTGAAAGTCTGTGGAAACTTTCATAAAGTTTAGGGTACTGTTGCATGGAAGTCTGTTTTTAGGGTTCTTAAAAGAAGATTAAAAACTACTCTTTGACAACATACTTCAAAGTCCTGAAATAGTGCAAACTATCTTGGATAAAAGTCTGGTCTAATTCTAGAAGTTTCCTCCAGTCCTTTGAGGCCAGTTTAGATTTAGAAATTTAGCTTGAATTTAGTAATCATTTTAAACTATTAAAAGAAAATTCTCTCTTTGAATGCATATTTTTATTGAAGAACTTTTTCTCTTGAGGGAAGCTTATACATGAGTAGAGACATTACCATCAGATTGATGGAATATCAATTTTATCTATTTGCGTTTCCAAATTCCTTTTTCTTATGTTTTTATTAAATTTTTTTCCCCCATGCTTTGCTTTCCTTATGATCGCAATTTGACACACAGCTGATTTTAATTTTAAGCTGTTTCTAGTATACCCCCAACTTTCATCTGTTATTTGCACTTCTTGTGATCTCTTTGGAGTAAGGAACAAGTATTCCCATCTTTACAAGAAGAACCAGGAGTACTGTGGGAGCTACCAAAGTAAGCACAAATAATGACAGGAGTAATAACTTAGACCATTTTCTTTTATCTGCACTATCAGAATCAGTTCACCCATGGAACATTAGCACTTTGCTATCATCCACAACTGATCTGCCAAAATATTTAACTTAAAAACTGACAAACATGTCTTGGCTGCACACACACTGAAGTATTAAAAAACTGGAAAGCAAGCTGTATGCTGCCTATGTGCATTTCATTTATACACAGACATGGAGCCTCATTATGTGCGTCATCATCAGCCTAAAAGCATTTCTCACGCTCAATAAGGTTTTGGCCAGGAAAATCAGTATCACATAAAAGCAGTCACCTGTATTTGCAGAGATAAGATTTCAAACAAAAGACTGCATCAAAAGACCTAAAACTTGTAGTCAAAAACAAGCTAAGGAATTCTGTGAAACTGAGCATGCTAAAAGACAGAAGATGAATTTCCAAGTTCCTAAATGCATAGAAACAATAATCTAAAACCTCTATCAAAAGTCCAGAACTGAGAGTGACAACATAAGCAACACTTCCTAGAGTCATCATTGATGTTTCTCTGATGTCATCAGCTCAACATACAGCAAGACTCAAAGTGAAACAACTTCAGCACTGGCTATCCCTCAGGAAAGGTATTAAGAATAAGTCAGAGAATATATTCATAAACCACCTCATGCCCCCCCAAAAAACCCCACTACCTTAACAACATCTTATCCAGAGCAGCAGAGCAGCACATGCAACTCCACATCTCAGCTGAGTCAGACTCCAAAGTACAGGGGACTCAATGAAGTACAGACAAGGGCAACTGCAAAGATTAAAGGCTTGCAGCAGCAGCCACCCTACAATGAAAGATTAAGAAGGCTCAGACTCCTTAATTTGTAGACAACAAGACAAAAGGAACATGATTATGCTTCAAAATTTTCTTAAAGCAGTGAATGACTGCAAAACTATTACTCAATAAATGAATAACACTAGAACTAAGAACCACTCAATAAAGCTAGCAAGAGACTACATTCAAGCAGATAAAATAAAATGCCATAAAGAGACAATAGTACTCTTTATAACTTGTTGCTGTATCTCAAGATTGTAGAGGTAAACTGTACCGGTAAATTAAAAAATACACTACAAAAAATCTCCCAAACCAAACAAACAAACCAACCCCAAAATAACCCACATCAAATAAAAAAAAAACAACAATACAAAACAAAACAAAACAAAAAACCCTCACAGGGCACATAAAGAGAAGTTAAAAGACAAGAAAGATGCTACCTACCAATGTCCCTGAAAAATCTGTTGTGGGACATTTAAAAAAAAAAAAAAAGGCGGGAGGAAAAGTGCTATTCCCCAAATACCACTTCTCCTTATTCTCAGCTGGAGAACACTAAGGTGGATGGTCAATTGCTGGGACTCAGCTGAGCCTTCTTATGCCGTAATTTGCTTTACCTTTTATTCTGAGAAATTATATTCTTTTGTTACAAGTATGAAAATGCAATTATTAATAAGGTAAACACATGCTTATTGGGCAGCATGTTAACTAAGATAATATATAGTACTTTAAAATAAAATGTCAGAATTTACTTACTACAAGGAATAAAAACCTAACAGAAAACACCCCATCTCCCAAAGTATTTTTCACTGAATAACCTGGAAAGATTGCAGGAACGAGTGCACCCTCTTTACTGACATGACTATACACCTACAAACAGTCAGTCACAGCTCTTCCTGACTTTTAGGGACATCATATTAAGGATTATGAAGTAACTGAAGTTGGTGAGGTTTTTCTTTTAAAAGAAAGAAAATCAGTGTCTATATTTGTGATAGTGAACTGCAGTGCTTTCTCAGAGATATTTTCAAAGGGATAACAACTGCCAATCTAGTGAAGTGCAAAATAGAAATATTATATTCAGATACAAATTCTGATCTCTTATCTGGAGTAAAAAATCACAAACAATCAAATCTTGTCCAAGTCACCAATATATCCCAGTTTTTCAGGTCACAAATATGTCCTTTACTGTTTTCTGATGTGCACTGTATACTGCAGCCTTCAACATGTATCTATGTCTACAGTGATAGTACAAAAGTACTGCCTACAGAAGGTGTAACTAGAAGGGACAGTGAGCTAAAACCAAAGAGCAGCCCTGCAGTTCTAACCACAGAAAGGCAGATTGTTGCCCAGTACTCTGGAAATTCTCCCAACACTCATCTCTTGCTAAGCGTATTCTCTTTCGGTTCTTCTGTTAAAACCAACCAAACAAACATAACAATAACAACAACAACAATGCTCTATTAAAAAGTTAAATATTTGATGGTAAACGTCTGACTTCTCATCTATGATGCCAAATCTCTTAGAAAGTATTTTTGCTTATAGACACTAGGTTGAATCCACTTCAGTACCAGTGGCTTTTGACTGCTGGAACTACAGAATACAAAATCACTGTTCAAACTCTTTTCTCCTATCTGTTTGCATCTGAAGTCATTAAAAGCGGAAAACAGTAAACTGTGTCAGTACCCAATCCTGCAGATTGCTGGCTGATATGGTGTCCTCTGTTGCAAACAGTTTTATTCATTTTACTGGGGTCTATACATATTCAAACTCATTGAACTATTTTTAGTTCTAAGTACTAAATCCAGTAGAAGTTTCAGGTCTGTATGTCTGGTAGAAATACTCAAGTTCAAGTACTCCTTTAGAGCTGGAGAAACTAAACTCGCAGTCAGACCTTTGGAAAGTCAGAGTACACAAAGAAGGAGTGCTAAAGTCAAAAAACCCACGTGATGTTATGGCTTCCAAGAAGAAGCCTAGGAAGTCTAAAAGGACAAAGCCTGAACGTTGTGGTTTAATATGAAATTAAAGCTAAGAAAGGTCCATTAAATATTCATCCATTCACAAGTGAAGGTGGGATCGTAAGTTCACTAATTCTAGTTGTGTGTACATAGGAGATTTTATTCCAATCACAGATATCCTGATAAATTCTGTAGGTCGTGAATTCTAACGTAGTAATTGCACTGTGTCACAGACATAAAACCATGTATTAAATACGAATTGAAATTAGGTTGAGTCAGATAATTGCAGGAGAAACATGTTCTGTCACTGAGCTTAACACTGAAAATTGTAGTGTTTCACACCGGTATACCACACTAAGGAAATTGTTCTTTGGCTTTATTTTTTATTTAAGATCCAGATAGCAGGTAATACAGAGAAAAACTGGGATTATACTATTTGATTCTGGAATTCTTAAGCTTCGAATGAAAAATTAAAAGAACAAGACAGTTGAGAATACTTTCTTTAATGAGCAGTCCTGTGCCACTGGTTAGCAACTGGCAGTTAAACCATCAGAAATCACTGAGCCAGCATATAATTAGGATGAAAATGCAACTATGCATAATGCCCATAATTAGGCCTAGGAAAGCTGAAAGAAGCAAAGCCATTAAATCGGTCAATGTTTAAATCAGATGGTCACTGCACCTACTCACTAAGTTGTTTGTGCATGGTTTCATAGATGAATTGCAGCTCATACACACTGTGCAGGCATTTTCTAGGAAGCCACACTTAGCTTCTACACTGACTTAAGGGTATCACCCACCATGTTCCAAGTACTGTAGCAATGCACTGCAAAGACAGCACAGAACACTAACCACGTCAAAACAGAAAACAGATAGCCCAAATTTACAAAAATACAGCCAGTTAGTACAATGGTCTACTATGTATTAATGTTTTTAATGTCCTGAGTGTTTGTTGTAGTGAATTGTCTTTGTACATCCTTAGCAATTATTCATTTTACTTCCATGTTCCAGTTTCTTTTGTGTGCTTCCTTGCTCCAGTAATAATTTTTACATTCAATGATCAACAAAGCTCACCTATGCAATTGCCCTTTCACAACAAGCACACAATGCTATCTCCAGTGCAGTTGGACAATCTCATTAGAGAAGATCTGGGGGTTTTTGTCTGAACCTTTTCTACATGTAACATACAAGGAGAATTCCTCTAAATGTACCGATTTCTGTCCAAAAACACTTCCAAATCCTGGCAAAGTTTTTTTTAAAAAGTTATTTACAACACACTACGGGCTTTACTTCTGCTATTTTGGCAATGGGGAAACCTGATTACTCAGCAGACTTGTGACATTTAAACACAAAGATTTGTAGAAGAGCACCCTATATACTGAAGTCCCAGGATTCTGAATTCTGACATTAACTGTATTCTTACCTACCTTTTCCTTAAAAACAATACCTGAAAAAAAAAATAGTTTTAAGTATATGGACTGAGTAATACACACTGAGAAACAACAAAACAACACCCAAAGCCTATCTAATTTGATACAAAAATCTTTTTCACTGTAGGACAGTCTAGAAGTGGAGCAGGTTTCCCATAGAGATTGTGCAAAACCTGATTCAGAGTAAAGACCTGACTAACCGTGTCTTTCCTCATTCAATAATTTGGGTTGCAGAACTCCTGAGGTTCCTTCCAAATTGTTTTGCTTTATACTCTATGTAAAAAACTATAACCAAAAAAAAAGACAAAAGAAACTACAAACAAACCAAAAGTCCCAACAAACCAACCAACCAACCAACCAAAAAAAAAAAAAGACAATGAAAATACTGCTTTCCTTTAGAGGATCTTCTCTACCTGTTGTATTTCCACCAAAATGTCAACATAAAGTTTATATATTTACTTTTCCAGCCCTCTTAGGAATGAAGGGCAACACTGCTTACGGCTCAGCCACAGGTATCATCAGCACAGATACTAGAGTATGCAACATGTCCTACAGTTCCTGTGTTGTGCTGACAAAATTAGACTAATTTCTTTGGAGGAAATCTGTTTATCTGCCTTATGCCAAAAATCCGGAGGCGGACTGTAGTACTGAAATTAAACTAGCAGGAACATAGAGTACTTCTGACATGGTAAAAAGTTCAGGAATTACACCTGTGGCTATCAATCTGATATTTAATCCAAGTAATCTAAGTTGACTGTTCTTTCACAGTTTCTGTAAATCTACCTCTATATGTCCCTAAAAAAAATCTTAATACAGCACCTGCTGGACACAGACAGACAGTACTTCATTAATTTCAATGTGTTTAATGTGTTTTAATATGTTATCCCTGCAGCAGTGCTAATCAGTTAGGAAAGATTCACTCACTTAATGCCTTACATATTTTCTTGGCTCATAAAGAGCTATACAGTACTGCAGGGAGCATACTGTACAGTTATTAAATGCTATTATTAAATATGTCATATTATTGCTGAAATCTGTACAAGCCAAGAAAACAGACAACCCTCAATATTTGAACTTTAAATATTTGTCCTGGGTTGCAGTGTATTCTATTACCATCTTCAGGAGCTGTTAAAACTAGGTGGGGCTGTGTCCCCTGCGTCCTCTCTCTGGACTATCTTCTGTTAATAGGCCAGCTGTCAAAACCGGGTGGGGCAGCGTTCCTTATCTCTCCCATGACCCATCCTCCCTCTAGGGGGGATATCTCCCGTTAATGGGCCATCCAGTCTCACCACATGACTGATAAAATTACATCCTCCCATTGTGAGATGCTCTGCCCAGAGGGAGGAACCAAGCATCCCATCCTGGATATAAGCTAAGACTTCGAACACCAGAAGCAGCCCTTACCTACTGGATTCCCAGAGGACAAGAGCTACCACTGGACCTTCAGGTGAAGACCAGACCTTTTCTACAGGATCACTGCTTCAACAGAACCATCTTCAACAGAGCTCTGGAGGACTGCAGCCACCATTTTATTGGACTGCTACCAACACCCTGACTGACAGGGTGTCAGGTTGTATCCTGACTCTGCCAGTGGTTTCTTTTTTTGTACTATTGCATTTATTTTAGTTTTTCCTATTAAATTGTACTTCTGACTTGGAGTTTCTCACTGGTTTTGCTTTCAAACCAGCACAATATTATACAGTATTTCAGTAGCTACATTTTCACTTCATAAATCCAAAAGGTCTCCACAGATAGAACCCACATATAATCACAACCCAAGCTGAATATATTACAGTAAATGTGACAAGGTAGATGATAACTGTGGTGTTACAGTTCAAGGATTTACAGCCATGATGTGAATGCATTATGCACAGTGACAGTTTTCATAATTTATTCACAATTTTAGGAATACTGTGAAAAATATAGAGGCACTTTAAAAATCAGATCAATGATATGTCCATCAATGAGTAGTTGAAACTCATATTTACTGTGTGTTTCCATGTGCTTTTGTGCATTATTTTGCCAGATTCCAAAATAGTTGCAATCCAATTTTCTTGCTGCTGAGGTTCACACTTCTGTCATTTTATTGAAGCACTCATAAAAGTTTGGATTCTCTAAGATCTTTTGTACCATCTGCCAGTAATAATCCACAAAGAGACAATTTACAGAAATTATGGATTAACAAGCTCGCGGTGAAAGTAAAAACTGAAAAAAACCCATAGGTTTATGTTAGTTATTAGAGAAGACAAGTCATTGGTACTTTCCATCTTCCCTGTTGTCAAGACTTGGTACCACGCTAGAAGATGCCATGTGAGCCTCCTGGCCTGCATGGCCAAGGAAATAAATGCTGCCCAGGGATAAATGGTGAACATGGTGCCACACAGCTGCCGTGTGTCACCTCCAGAGCTGTCATCCTGGGTGCTACAAGGGACAGAGCCCCTCTGGACTGTGTGAATTTAACTAACACAGAACTCATATACATACCTAGGAACAAAAGATATGAGTTAAATACAGACTAAACTGAGAAAAGAATGGACAAAACAATGAAAATATGCTCAGGAAGTCAAGTCACCCATGAAATGCTAACACAAAAAGGATGAATAACACCTTTGACTTGACACAGAAACACACCTACACACACATATACATATATTTTTAAAAAAAATTCATATTAATATATACTCTGAGGTAGACCTTGAAGCATATCTTTTCAGCTCATCAGCGAGATCTCACAAGTCGAGTGCTCCTTTCTCAAAATAGATTCTGAAGGATTAGGAAATATGTTGAAAGGAAAATACAAATAAAATTTTAATACTTAAGAATCTATTTTACAATTAAAGATTTAAAGAGCCCAAGCTGTTTCTTTTAACAAAAAGTACAAGGAATAACTTGATTACTTTATGAAAGTATCTTCACAGTGAGAAAAAGCTTGGTAATAAAGAGGTCTTTAATCTAGCTGAGAAAATGAAACCAGAAGCAAAGGTTAGAAGCTAAAGTGACACATTTTACAATTAGAAATTAGGCACTCATTTCTACCAGAACCAATTAGCAAGTACATTTTTAAGTTCTCTTCCTATTGAAGCCTTTTGAAGAGCTCTTTTATAATCTGAAAAGAAACAATTTTATGTGAAGTTTTGATCACACTTCCTGCTGCTTCTCTTCAGATTAAAATGTAACAACTGATTATATAAAATGAATTGCCAGCTAGGATAAAAGGGACAGGGAGAAGAAATGCCCTCTTTTCTTCCCTGTGACAGAAGAACTGGTTTTTGGTAAAACACAAACTTAGATAAGTTTCACCACACATACTATAGTTCAAAGGTGTCAACCAATTTATCAGCATTGTTCCCATAGAAAGAAGTTCACTAAGAACAAGTTAAAGCCTTAATGCTGAGCTCCTTAGGAGTTGGGGTATTGCAGTCATAGAATTTTTAGTTCTAAGTCAACATCCAGTAAATTTTTTGATACTTTTGGACTCACTTTCAAAAACAGAAGTACGAGCTCTTAACATCTTTTATTAAAAAATTCTGCCATTTCATGTCAGTCACTTTCAGTTCTGAATGTAACAAAAGACAAGATAATGAAATGTCTCACCAGTGACTGAACAAACTGAAAAAAAACCACCGTCGAGCTTTCAGCGATATTAGGCAGGCAACATTAACAGATTATATTCTGCACCGAAAATTGTAACAAGAATAGTAATTGAAGTCAATTGCCAAATCAACAGTAATGTAAAACATGCAAGTAGTCTAGCGAAAAGGTTTCTAGTCATTTTTCCAAGTACACTTACAGGCTTAAAATAAGCTGATGAACTAAAAGGACCTTCTTTAAAGAACAGGAGAGTAGACAAATTTGATTAACTGGCCATTTAAAAAATGCTAAGCACAAAAAGATGGATACTAAGGAATTTACACTATTCTGCAGCTTCCTAATTTTGTTTTACCATTGAAGAATCTAACGCAGAGCAAGTTGGTTGAATCACTTTATTTGTTGCTTTTTTTTTTTTTTTGCTTATTGTAATGCAAATATCATTGACTAAATTTTTCTTCCAGATAAGATAATGTTATTCTACGACCAATAGTGGGGAAAATAGCCTTTTTCATCTCTTTCCATAAGAAACATATTATGTATATATTTCAACCTATTTAATTTCATCTCTTTTCTTCTGCCTTTTTCCTATAAATTATACATTAGATTAATTAATATTTGACTATACAACTAAACACAAGTTAAAATCTTTTTTTTTCTAAGTTAGGCAAAATAAATTTCTTCAAGTGCAATGTGTAGAGTATTCTCTAGAAGCTATTTTATTTCTGGAAGTTATTTTAACTCTAAAATTTGCTGTCTTTTCACATTTATCCCAATAAATGCGAATTTTACACTTTTACAAAGTTTTGACTCCGTGGTTATTCAGGCATATATTCCACTCGCTTTCTTGAGTTATACAGTCAATGAACTGTTTGACACTAAAGTCAAACTGTTCACTGTTGCTCGAGTCTGCCTGCCCTGCAGCTGCCTGGTCGTGTGGAGCTTCTGCTGCTCCAGATACACCAATAAGCCAAGAGTGAATGTCAGTCAAGATCCACCTTGGCAAAAAGATGTATATATTCTTCTACTGAGAAAAAGAACTTCAAAAGTGTAGCTCTTTCATTGTGTCCTTCTCAATGACCAGTCTAGGGTCTAAATATGGGGAAAACAGCAAAACAGAAAATAGCAAGAGAAGCAAGGAGCAGCACTGGTGAAACAATCTTTGTCACTGTCATTCGTCTACTGTTACTGAATTACATGAAAATACTCAAGAAGAAACATAAAAATATGGTAAACTGTGAGAATAATTTCAAAAACTTTGACATAGGTTCATTGTGAGAAATGTGTGTGTTGCACATTACACTTGGGTTTTAAAAATCTTTGGTGGAAGAATGCAGTGCACTCTAGAGTTTTCTTTGTTTTGATTCATCTTGTTTCAAAATCATACCAGAAACAGCAACATTATCAAACATTCTGATTTTTAAATTGTTTCAATAAAGATTTTACCAAAATTTTATCTTGCAAAATTATATCTTGCAAGTTATTTTTGGATCCGCAACTGAATAATGTAGATTGACCAGAGTGAAACAAAGGCTCCTTATCTCTTTAAGAGTTGTTCTATTGATTAGTACTACAGACTCAGTACCGATGCCTCAATCAAACCCAACAAATTCATGGGTTTGGGGTGTGGTGGGTCACCTGCATGCCAGGTGCCCATCAAAGCTGCTCTATCACTCCCCTCCACAGCTGGAGGGGGAGAAGATATAATGAAAAGCTCGTGGGTCAAGGTAAGTGCAGGGAGAGATCACTCAGCAGCTATCATCATGGGCAAAACAGACCTGACTTAGGGAAATTAGTTGTTTCCTCCTGGATTTGTGTCCAAACCGGCACATTTATCATGAACCAAAATAAGAGCAGGGTAATGAGTAATAAAAACTAAATTTTAAAACAGCTGCCCCCCACCCCTTCCTTCTTCATGGGCTTAACTTCACTCCCAAATTTTCTACCTCTTTCCCCCCAGCAGGGCAGGGGGATGGGGAATGGGAGCCACAGTCAGTTCATCACACACGCCTGTTGCTGCCTCCTGCTCAGGGGGAGGGCTCCTCACACTTCCCCTTCTCCAACATGTCTCGCCCACAGGAGACAGTCCTCCACAAACTTCTCCACAGGCTTCAATCCTTCAGGCACTGACTACTCTAACGTGAGTCCTCCGTGAGGTCACAGCTCCTGACAGCAAAGCTCCTCCAGCACAGACTTTCCAAGGGCTCACAGCCTCCTTCAGGCAAACACACGCTCCAGCACGGGGTTCTCCATGGGCTGCACACGGGTGTTTGCTCCACCGTGGCCCTCCATGGGCTGCAGGGCACAGCTGCCTCACCATGGGCTGCACCACGGGCTGCAGGGGAGCCTCTGCTCCTGCGGCACCTCCTCCCTCTCCTTCTGCACTGACCCTGCTGTCTGCAGGGCTCTTGCTGACCCATATTCTCACTCCTCTCTCTGCCTCCTGTTACTGTAGCATAGCTTTCCCCTACGCTTCTTAAATACATTATCCCAGAGGTGCTACCTGTGACTGCTGGCCTTGGCCTTGGCCTTGGCCAGCGGTGGGTCCATTCTGGAGCCAGCTGGATTTGGCTCCACCAGAAACAGAGGAAGTTTCTACCAGCTTCTCAGAGAAGCCACCCCTGTAGACCCTCTGCTACCAAAACCTTGCCACACAAAGCCAATACATGGGGCCAGAAGCCAGGGTGATGCTTTTGATTCAGACAAGCTTGGAGATAAAATTATAAAGAGATTACAAACTGAGAGCAGTAGGTCCTTTTCCAGTAGAGCAGAAAAATATTTTTATGATCTGAGAATTGGGTATTTTTTGAACTTGGGTACATGCCCCAAAAATCTGCTTAAATATCTGTGACTGTTGAAAGAAATACATCAGTCTGTTTAAAAAAAAAATGATAAAAGCTCAACAACATAAAAAAAAATTTCTAGCAGATGATCAAATTTTCAACCAGCTGACAAATTACACTTAGGTAGCGAAAGGGGAAAGAGAGCTTGTGATAATGGGCCTGCTGATTAGTTCCCTTTTACAGAAAGAACTTAGTGAGTAAGTAAAGGTTGACATTCTATCAGAAATATTCTCCAATCTCTCGCTCTTTCTGTATGTCTGAAAGAGAAGTCCAATATTTATCACCAGTTAAAGCAGTCTTCAAAGTCAAAGAAAGGTATGTCCATGATGACATCATCTCCTGCACTAGGAAACAATATATTCGGAACACCACTGACCCAATGTGCTGCTGGTTACTACCGTAGAATGAATAACCTCATTGACAGAGTAAGATATACAAAGCTGACACAAAGAAATGTGCTTCAGGCTCATGACTCACAGCAATGGTTCTTACAGCACCAGGCCTTCTGTCTTCCTCACTTATAATTATCCACTTTTCATCCATCTGTGGAAAACAGAGGCCATGAATGAGAAATTCAGTCTTGTGGAATATTTTTATTCATGACGTCCATAAAAAAGGAAGTGAGTTATAAAAAGGTTCCTCTCCCTTTCTTTCCTTGATACCATACTCCCATTGCCTTGGGAAGGAAAACATTTTTGGCTTCCAGCTAAAGACATTGAGCATGTGTGATATAACACAGAAGTCCTACTCTGTATCAGCAACTCTGTGACCCATTTTTTCCACCTTTTCTTCCAGAAATGTGCTTCTAAAACTCACGTTCTATATAGGTTTACTGGACAAGTATATTTCCTCTGCCTAGAGATTTATCATAGTTGAGTAGAAGTTGTACCTGGGGCAAAATATGTGAAGAGCAAGCATGGAAGATGCTGAGATGCGTAAAAGACAGTTTTTGGACTTAGTTCTAGGACCTCCTTTCCTACCTGAGCACATGGGGACACAAATGGTGTACAAAATAGGGAAAATGTGAGGTGGATGTGGCTTTGAATGGCAGACACAGAACTGGGCTGCAATTCCAGTTTCAAAAATGCTAGGGTGCAGTGTAAGGAAAGAAGAACTACAATGACCTCGGGAGAACAGAGTCAGGTAAAGAACCAGAGAGGGTTATTTAGATGCCAGTACTGAATCAGAGAGGTTGACAAATGGAAATTCCCTTCATTTGTTTCATTTCTCTAGAATGTTCCCAACAGAAAATTATAGGTGAGCTAAAATCTAAGCACTATTTGAGTCAATTTTATGAAAATTTAATTTCCCAAGGTAATCTTGCAAAGGAAACAGTTTTCTTTCTAAAGTGGCAAAAAACCCTAAGAAGGTTAAAAACATGGCCAATGAAGAATAAAATGTAGAAATAATGCAGTCTGAAAGAGACTGTAAGATTAGAAACATTTTCCTATGTTCAGCATTTCAATTTTACGCCACTTTTTTTGAAGGCCATTCAGCCATTCAGCTCATTGAAAGCTCAGGCCATTATGCTTTCAATGAGCTGAATGGCTGAATGGCCTTCAAAAAAAGTGGCGTAAAATTGAAATGCTGAACATAGGAAAATGTTTCTAATCTTACGCCACTTTTTTTGAAGCCCATTCAGCTCCAGTTTATGCTTTCAATGCATTTTGACTAGAAACATAAATCACCTGACAGAAACAAACTCAAGTGAGCTGAGACTTGGATTTTATAGCAATATTGATAAAAGCTAGTGGGCATTCCTGCTGGAACATTGGCATTTGGCCTGAGAGAGTATTTTGAGAGATTTTACAGATTCTTGATGCATCTAAAGACATTGTTGCACTGCAAGTAATAATAGCAGTAAGGGGGAGGGGTGGGGAGGAAGTGTTCTCTCCAAGGAAACAACAAAATAACAATTTTTCTAACAAAATCCTAGGATGTAACTTACTGAAGACTGGGTAAGTTTCAGAGCCTGGTTAAGTTTTAAGCAGAGATGCAGGGAAATATAAAGTAATGCCTTTATAGGTTTCTTTGGTTAGTTCCTATCATACAGAAGGGGATGTGTAGGAAAAACATGCAGTAACTTTTTATGTCAGTTTAACTGACAAAGCATAAGCTGAATTAGAGTGTATGAAAGGTGAAGTGAAACTATTCAAGGAGGGTCATAATTTAAAAAAAAAAAATAAAACTTCCTAAACTAAAAAACAAGTGAATAATTCAAAGTAGGAGGTTTTCTTTGCTTTTTTTTTTTTATTACTCTTTCTTTTATGTCATTCCATGCTGAAATACCCACATTTACTAACCACGCAAAATTGAACTAGAAGTATCTTATAAGATCTTTGTCTGTTTCTTCCTCCTAAGTCAGAAACAACTGTGCCAAAATCACCCTCACAGGCTTTTGCGTAGGCCGTTCAATAAAAATATCTATTGTTGAATACTCCACAAGAGCTCTCTTCACTCGGCCCCAGATCCTCAAAAATATGTCTTAATGTCTGTAAATCCCTTGTTCCGACATTAGCTCATTCCTTCATGTCACTGGATGAAGGAAGTAGATTATTTCCTTCCTCCCTGGCTCAGGTTTTCTGGACCTCTGATCATTAGCCATGCTTTTCTCTGCAGTCTCTTCAGCTGGCCAATGTTTTATTTTAAGTGCAATAACCAAACCAGGATACCAGGTGCTGGGTTTGGTTGGGTTTTTTTCCCCTTCCAACAATATGAATTTGACAACTGGTGTTGCCTTCAATAAAACATCTCAATTTTTTTTCTGCAACTTTTGGCTAGCTAGGCAGTTTCTATCTTTCATTGCTCAGCTGATTATTCTTACTGAAGTGCAATAATTTCCATTTGTCCTGCTTGAACTGCATCCTGCTTTCCAGACCAAATTACCAATTAACAAGATTGTTTTAGATCTTAAACATCTCCTCCAAAGTACTTGCAGATATGCCTCTCTCCATTTTCACTTGCTATAAAAGAATACATCATCTTAAACCATTTTGAGATGATTCTCCCTGTCTTCTCTTGGTTTAAAAAGAGTTATGCAAGAATTTTTCACTTCACCACACCAAAGTATTCGTTTCCACCACAGTTTTGCATTTTGGGGAGCTTAATGCAGGTGATGTTGCAATTATTTGTATATTTTGGCTGCTAGGGTAAGGAACAACAGCAAACCTATGATGAATATCTATTAGCTGTTCCATTAGAAAAATCCAAAATAGACAGAAATTCAGATTTGAAAGTAATAACACTTGCTTAAAATTTACAGCCAAAATAAAACTTGGTTTTTCCTAGTATCAATTAGAACGTACATCTGGATTTTCAAGCAGCAAAGTTACAGTGCAGAAAGAAAAAATGTAAAAGACAAAATTTTTTTAATAATAAATCAGGTATATATTGAAAGAGAACAAGAACAAGAGCACAACAAAGCCTTGTTCTAATTGACTAATATACACATTTACATTTTTCATAAGGATTAATAGATTAAGCTGCTTTATCATGAAGGGAAAAAATTGCTGTTTATGACCTAGTGTTAAGACAACAATAAATGGCTTAATCTGGTTTTCTCTGAAGGTAAAGCTGTATGTAGTAATGGATTTAAGAGCTATGTACATAAGTTTCTTATTTAATTTTTTTAGCACACAAACTGTAAAATGTTTTGGTACACATGTATCTGTGTAACCTTTCACAACTAGCATTTCTATTCCAGTACTGCATGGGCTTACTTTTTTTTTTTCAGGGAAATGAAAAGTACTCTGTGCCAATCAAAAGTATGGTGAGATAATCTTCCTAAAATTGTGTTTGAATGGAGTAACTGGATTCCTAATGGCAAAGTGATGATACATGAACACCAATCAATACGGGAATTAGCAAACTCATGCTGAGAAAAACCAAAGCACTTACAGGCCATAACTATACACTGGGCTCCAGGCTATCTTCTCTCTGTATCATGTTACTTATTTGTGAGACAGCACTCAGCAGCAAATAAAAAGGCAATGTAATTTCTGTGTTGTGTTCCACAGAAAATTTAGAAATGCTGCGTAATACTCTAGATATAGTCTATTGTGTGTAAAAGAGAATTATTGAAGTATAACATCTCAGAATTTTAAGATAAATAAGAAAGTTCTGTCAGCAGAGTGGAACACTGAGTTTACCTTTGAGCTTTGTCTACATAATCCTTACATTTTATGCTGCATTTGTTGAAAAAAATGCCATGCCATGAGTTAAACAGTCTGGAAGAATTAGTTTCTAACATGAATTGGTTTCAGGTAGACAAAATCAAAATTAGAACTCAGGTACATCCACATCGTTATTAATTTGGTTATATTATAAAAATAATTATATTTATTTTTGTAGTGTAGAGCAATGCAGTAGTAGTATAAAGTAAAAACATTACCCATGGTACAAGAAAAACATACAGTAAAATGCACTCAGTAGAAATTTTTGTAATACAAATAATGTAAATAATGTGATTTTCCAAAAGAAAGAGGTCTGAGAACACATACATGCTTGATGTTTTATTTTAATTGCAGTAAAGGAGGTTCAGCATCTGGAAATCTAAAAAAGGAATGGTGACCACTCAGTTGTCACTGCAGCATTGCTCAGTTCTAGGGTTCAGGCTTTAGTTCTCCAAACTATTTGTCCTGAATCTCCAGTGCTACTCTGTACAAATTTAGTAAGAAACTAAAAATGACTGCATGTTTTAGTATGTAAAGTGATTTTTGACTTCTTGATTTCAAGGTTTTGGAGAGCAGAGGTAGGAAAGATTTTAAAGATGTGTAGTGAAAAAGCCACAAAAGTTCAAAACCCATGATCTGGTTGAAGGCTGAAAAATGTAAAGCAGGTCTAACAAAATTTAGAAGAAATAAATCTTTGTTCTTTATAATTTACTGTTACTGAAATATAGATAGCATCTGAAAATTCAGAAGAGCAGAAGCAGTAGCATTGGCAGGCATAGATGCCTAGGGGAAGAACTGACCAACATCATGCATTATACATAATAAAACTGAAAAGGAGGACAAATTGTTATAAAGTATACAGTGGATTTTAAACACTATACATTCTATACTGTATAGTATTCACCAATGTATTCTGTCATTTGCAAGATTGTGTCAATTTATGACTTTGGGACTGGATTGGGGACCTGCAGACTCCACCTGTGTCTACTGCTTCACAGCCAAACCTCTGCAGCCTGAATCTGCAACAACTTGACTCAAAACTTACAATATATGTGAGCTAAAAGCCTATACCTGTAAGCTTGGTGCGACAAGAAAATAACTAGAGAGCAACTGATTCTGATTTTCAAGCTTTATGTCTTCCAATTTCTTTTAAATTATTGAAAATTAGCTTTAGTCTCACGGTTAAGGATCCCAAAATTTTATACATTATTTTCCAATCTTTCTTTTTTTTTTTTTTTTGCTTTTCAATCTCCTATTTATTTACATTTGTGAAATATTAGCCATATACCACAAAACATAAAGGTCACAAAAGTAATCCTGAATGTTCCTTCAGATAAGAAATATAACCTTTATTTGTCGAAAGTCCAACAATAATTGTGTAGCAAGTTATGAAAAGTCCTTATTTTTAAAACAAAAAATATTGTCCCTTTTGCTGGAAAAATAGAAAGGCAACCTCTTCACTTGTGCCCCTGAGAATGCTGCTTTTCTTCAGATTAGTTCAATGGTCCAGATAATAAATGAATAATAAATTCACTACTGTGCATGATATTTTTAATTAGGGAATATATTACAACTCCTACATTATAGTCTCAGGCAGCAAATATAATGCTCTGGATTTCTGCCTAGAATACTATTCCCATTTGAAAATACTTTCTATTAGATTCTAGAAGGACAGGAGGGTTGATTGTACAAACAAAAGATGCTAAGCCTTTTTGACTAAGTAATATCCTACAAATCTATTTTTTACATCTTTTTACAACTAAATTCTTCTGCAAAATTAGGGAAGAAGTTGATCCTCACAACAAACGCAACCAAATTCAAGCCATGACTGCCATTTGGATACTATACATATGCACCTCTCAAAGGTGCTATAGCACATACATGCAACTCATTTTGGCATGGCTACACTACTTTCTGAAATGTAGTATATCTTTTCCACAAAACCTAGGTCAAAATAAAAAGGGAGAAAATTAATCTCTGCATGTACATACTAAAAACTCTGCAGCCCATCCAAAAATGTGCTTATGGCACTTTCAAACATTGCTTCATTTTGTTAATGGTTTAGTCAGAGACTTTGAGATTACTCCATTTTTCCAGATATTTAATGTCTTAAGAAACAATTGGATTATTTTCAATGTCACAGGTTTATTTCACCCATTTACCTTATTTACTCACATTAGGCTGGTAACATAAATTAGACTAAAGCATAATTTATGACTGCCTTAGGCATATCATCTTGAAAGGCATTCAGTCTCACCCTGTAAACATCAAGGGACTGACAATTAATCTCTTTCCGGGTAAGTTTACTCCAGCAGCTAATCATGCTCCCTTTTATAAATTTGTTTGCCTGATAGGGATATGCATATGCCCTGTGCACCTATTATTATGCCCTTCTCCACTACAATGAAGTCTTTTAATATGCTGAAGTTGCCCTGCATTCTGTCAAGTCTCGTTTTTTGGTTTGTTTGTTTGTTAAATTAAACAGGCCAACCTTATTCAGATTTTCACTGGGGGGTATTTTTCATGATGTTCCTGTTTCAAGATACTCATGCAGGCACCAGAAGCAATGTTGTTTGTTTATTTATGACCACAAAAACAGCTGCAGCAGATCAGACAAATAATGGGCCATTGTAGGAGGACATTTGGAGACACCTTATAAAGACAGGATAAGTATTTAGGGATATTTCCATCAATTTCCACCCCTGGAGAAGAATATATGTCCTCTCTTTTATTCAGTTACTGTTTCTGAGAGGATTTTTATGCTTAAAGGTTTTAAGAACCTTTGCTAAAAGACCTCATTAAAAGTATTTCAAATTGGCAGAAGAGATCTTGGAGAGCTGCCTCCAGTTGCCTTGCCCAGCACTGTGCCTCTGCAGACAACCAGACCTTGCACAGCAACCCTCCGGCGCTGTGGCTCTCCTCTGAACCACCCTGTCTTCCAGCGCTCTCCTGCAGATGGGGGCCTTGAACAGCACACCGGGTCTTCTCTCCTACACCAACACAGGATTATCTAGCCTATGCATGGAGCTGCTTGGGCTGGGGAAGCATTTCAAGTAAAGATAATTTCTCTTGAAATACATAGAAGGTGAAAACGCTGGGATAAATTACAATGGAATAAAAGATGAATTCGCACATGGTTAGAAATACGTATGCAGTTTACTAATGATACTGCTGTCACCCAACAGTAGGGCTATTACAGGGCTGTTCAAAAACTTTCATAGAATATTCCAGCACAATTATTTGAACAAGGGTGCATTACAATGCATAAATGATCTTTTTACACGTGAATAAAGACTTAGAGCTAGCTAGATTATTTGGTTCCAACGTGGTTAAAATATAATTATTTGACTCACAGAAAGATTCCTATTGTGTTTCCCATAACTATGTGATACATTCTCAATGCCCTATTGTGGCATCTGCATGCAGAGCACTTCTAAACAGTAATTATTGGTATAATTCTCACACACAGCCTGTACGTGTATCACAAGCATGGGTGGATTCACTTGCTGAAGCAGAGGACTTGTTTTCCTTGCTGGAAACTGAGAGGGGAAAAGGAAACATAAAATCTCTTTTCGGTGTATTACAGACTGCAAGTGGCTCAGTGCAAAAAAGGAAAGAATATTTTTGATTACATGGCTGCAAAAGCTGTAACACTGCCCCTTATTTTGATGACTAGCCTACATTTTCTTCCATCCACTATAACTACTTATGAGGTGTAAAATATATGCCCGAGCTCGATTTTCTGAGTCAAAGCTGAGCTGAAGCTTGGTCTTCTGAGAAAGAAAATGCTTCACGGGCCTCAAGCCAAATGAAATGCAGCAACAGGGACTGCCTTTCTTTACAGATATGATAAGTGAAACTAATACGGCCTGAGACCTCACTGTCTTTTCAGCAGAGCTACTTTGACAAGGTAGAAGGGAAGTGTCTCCCAGCAGAGCCAGCTGAAGAAACACCGGCACTGCAGCACCGGGAGACACGGCTGCAGCACAGCCAGGACTGCCCTTCAACACCTCCCCGGAGCACGGGTCAGTCTGTCCCTGGCGCTGCTGCAGAGCAGCAGGTAGGTAGGTAGCCAAGCCCCCTGCCTCTTCAGGAAGATACTGGCTGAGAAAAGATTAAATCAAAATATGCTCACTGTGATTATTGGCTATGGCAGTTACTAAAAACTGACATGTCCTTGCCCATTATTTTTGAGACCTTTGAATTTTGATGCCTGCTGTCTTTGTTGTTTTCCTCTCAGCTACAAAATGCCCATTGTCACATACACACACAGTGCTGCAGTAATTAGACCCACACACTGCCCTTGTTCTATGAGTTGATTGAACTTCTGCTGCCATCAATGAGGGAGTATATAAGAAAGCCTCTAGACAGTAACAAGGTCCATGAGCATAAATCTGGTACCAATCTCACTGATCATGACATAGGAAAAATTTTCCCACCTGCTTCTGTGACTATTTCTTCTATTAAAAACATATCACAATACAGGGCACATCTTTTTAAGTCTTGGAAATCTCAGCAAACATTTCCTCTTTTTACTGAAATTAATGAGAGTGTTCTGATAAGCACTTATGAAATCAGATGCGAACCAAGAGAGTCTATAACTACAATAGCACACCTCTTATAGCACTGTCGACAAAATGTTTAAAAACTTGAAATGAGAGAAAAATACAGTCCTATAAAAGCTGTACACACATACGGCCCTATATGTACATATAGATACTTTTTAATACATGCACTACTTAGGAGAGGATTGAATTATTATACTTAGAGGAAAGCAGAATTCAAAGAGACGATGGCTTTGGTTCAGCTAATATAGTACCTTAAATCAGCAGACTTCCCAGCAAAAATCTTTTATTTAGGGAAATTTTTCAGAAAATTACTGAAGGGCCACAGAGCTAAATCAGAAGAGGTAAGGTTAAAAAAAGCAATGGAAAATAAAATTAAACAGAATCAAAACCCTGTAGTATACTAATTATATTTTGTCCTCTTTATCCATATCAACTGCAAGCTATTGAAGATAAGTATTTTCCCACTTACGTATTTGGAAAACAGAACGTGCTATTCCCCTTAATTGTGCAGATAAAGCAAATGTCTCAAGCAGACCTTGCCTTTTTAGAGAAGAGAGGAAATAGAAGTCTTTCCCAGAAGCAAATTTTAAATTTCTCAAAAACGTGACGCAATATATTAGTTTTAACGTCAATTTCTGTACCAAAGAAACCTCAGTGGTGGAGGTCCTTAGGCAAAAAGCAGGCAAGGCAGTCCCTGACTCAGGGGTGCATCTCTTTGCTGTAACCTCTTTCACAGTTGAGGCAGGGTCTACCTGATGATCGCTTCAGATGAGCCTGCCTATTCCATACCGCTTCTTCAGGAAGAGACACAGGTGTGCGTACACGTATCTCATAGATAAAAGAACTGGAAGAAGACCTAGAACAGGCACCTCATGGATATGGGCTGGCCATGTGTGCTCCCAACCCAAAGAACCAACAGTATCCTGGGCTGCATCAGAACTAGCATGGCCAGCAGGTCCTTTACTCCCCTCTCATGAGACCTGCAGAGTGCTGCATCCAGATCTGAGCTCTTTGTCTCAGGAAGGACGCAGACACGTTGGAGCGGGTCATGGAGATGATCAAAGGGCTGGAGCACCTCTCCGATGAGGACAGGCTGAGACAGCTGGGTTTGTTCAGCCTGGAGAAGAGAAGGCTCTCGAGAAGACTTATTGTGATGATTCAGTATTTAAAGGGGGCGTATAAGAAGGATGGATGAGTGATAAAGATTCAGATCAGAGATGAGGAAAAAGTCTTTTACAAAGAAGATGGTGAAACCCTGGGACAGGTTGTCCAGAGAGGTGGTAGTTGCCCCATCCCTGGAAAAAGTCAAGGTCAGTTTCAATGGGGCCCGGACCAGCCTCGTCCAGCTGTAGATGTTCTTGTTCTTCGCAGAGCGGTTGGACTAAATGACTTTTAAATGTTCCTTTAAAATCAGAAATATTCTATTATTCTTTGATATGGTATTTTGTCACCAACTATTTTTTTCACTGATATTTTGCTGCAGTATTAATTATTTGGCCTAGCTAGTGACAACCTTTCAAAACAAGTGTTCAGAAAAGTTTAGAGACCAATGCCCTTCATAAAAGTGTAACTTCCCTGTATTCATTATGTTCTAAACCACATCTAAAATCAGGTTTGCTGTATTTCTTTCCAGGAGTCAATAGGTAACCATACTATCATCCAGAAATCATATCCTTCCATGTGACTTAAAAGGACAAGAGTTATTTTCTTTCTGAGGTTGACAGTCAAAATAGATGTCTAGGAAATAATACTTTTTGTAATTTACCCTTTGATCATGAACAGATATACCTCCTCTACCAGCCGATGTGGATATTTACATAATAAATCTAATCAGAGCATATTCAAAGCACAAGGTGTAACAAAGAATGTCAAGTGAAAATGGGTTCCCCCATGCACCATGAAACACAAAAATACACTTGGAGCTCATAAAAGACATTTTAAATTAAAAAAGAAAGTTAAATTCCAGAGATTTTTTTTTTCCTTGAAACAGCCTTGCCAAAATTGTTGGCATTTGGTCAGAATCAGAAACATCCATTTAGTCATGATCCAGGATAGTGTTCCCAAAAGCACTGAGGTAGTTTTACTGACATCTAAGTATTTTGCTTTCCACTGTGCCCTTAGCCACTTAAAATGCTACAGGATATCAGTTCTGATACTGCAAAATGTAAAAATGGGAAATGGGCCCACCTTCTAACCTCTCAGGCCGCAGTCAATGGACATTGGCTGAGCTGACATTTACATTTCCAGATCATCAACATCCCCCTATCCCCAGACAAACAGTCTTGTGAGAAAGATGTTTTAATACTAGGACAGAAGGCACAGACTTTTGAGTAGAAGGCTATTTCTCAGTGTCCTGCACTTCCCCTGGAAACTCTCTTTCTCTACCCAGTAACCACCAACAAGCAGACCCATACTCTACAAAGTAATGCACCTGTGCCTACGTTCCTGAATAAACAAACAAAAGAATTCAAGATCTCACAGGTTAGAAAGAAAAAACTAGCTTCTAATGTATGCAAACTGCATCCCTCAATGCATATTTTTAGGCGTCTACTGATTGACTTGTCTCGGTGTTTAAAATTAAGTTGCCTTTAGGCAGCCAGGTCTCTTTCAAGAGCTAGTGATGATGATATTATTAATCTTTAGTATTGAAATTTTGTTAGCAGCACCTGATTTATACTAGCAAACAGCACTACCATCTCATTCTTAACCCTGGACTGTGAAAGTTTACAGCTTTGAAGTTTTCATTTGTTTGGTTTTTTTTTCAGAAGGTGCCAAGAGAAGCAAACTACCCATCAAACCAATACGGACACAGACTGTTGCGTGAGGGATGCATTACAATTTTATCTTTCTTTTAAAAAGCATGTTTTTTAAAGGTAGATATTTTTTAAGTTAGCTATTTTAATTGGCTCTAGATTAAAATAAATAGAGCAGACAAATAATTATTCCTCCTCCTGTCTTCTCCTCCCTTTGAAAGGTTTACAGAATGTATTTTTTCAATAAAAACCTGAGATTGTATCTGTCATTAAGACTTAATTGTGATACGACTTCTGTTGATATAAGGATTCATTTTATTCAGATATAATAATTACAAAGACATCCATTTTAATCTTAGTTCAACATTGGATATAGGCATGCCTTGGCTCCCCATGAGATAAACAACTGAATCCTGTGTATTCTGGCTGAGGCAGTTCGGAAGGTCAATAAGCAGGATTTCTTTGCTATTTAGGAATATAGCACTTCCTTCTCTTTGTTCAATTCACATTGTTCTAAGTACCTCTGAGCAGGTGTTTAGAACACAAACCTTATAGACACTAAAATAAGATGTTTGGTTCTTGAAATGTGTGGTCTGGTTTACTTGCAGTTGACAAGGCATTTTACAGGAACACATCTGACTTTTTACAAGTTTCCAACAGCAGTAAACTTTATTCCTGCTGACAGCAGAAGCAATTGCTGTGTTCAGAATAAAATAGATTGGTTTAAAAGTTTAACTCTGTTTTCTTGTTTCATGTTTTATGCTCTAAGGTTACATTTAAATCTGTTTCAGATAATCTAGTAAAAAACAATTCTCTGTATGTTACTGGGGTAAAAATACATGAGTGAGAACCAAATCATTGCAAGGTAAGGGAAAGTGGGGTTTATTTGAACTGGAAATAAGTATTCAGCTTTCTCATGTAGAAAACAGTATTTTCATAGTGAAACTTTCACAATTTTTTTTTCAGTTTATAAGATCAGAAGAAAAAAAGTTAAGGCAAATAATAAAAAAAGCAAGAAATAAAACCGCCATCATAACTGTCTGCAGCAAGCAGGCAATTTGTGTATTTTGATCCAAACATCTGCCCTCATGCCATGATTCTTGGGCCAAACTCTGGAGTAATATCAATAGTGGCAACTCAGCATGCACAAGTCTGGAAAATATCATACACAGAATGGGCACTTAACACTGTTACAACCATCCTGTTTTGTGAGGGGTGATCCAACTTGAGATGCTCCAGCTACCACCCGCCACTGCCAGCCCCTCAACAGAGCTTACTACCACTGCTGAGTCAGCTGTATTTTGCCTTGGATCTTGTCTGAAAGCATTTGGGTCCCCTAAAATTAAAATTCATGGCACTTTATTGCTGCTAGAAAAATTGTGCAGTCAGTCTGCGCAACTGGCTGGCAGGTCAAATGAGGGTGAGAGAAGAGCACAGAACTGTGTCAGACTGACTTGAGTAAGACGGTGGAAGGCACCTTCATTTGGCTCACATTGTGCTATTGGCTTCTTCCAGTAGATTTGCATCTTGTTCTCTCTCCTGTTTCCTTCTCCACGCTACTGGCTTTATCTGGGAAGAGTCACAAGATGCATGAAGTGCATATCAATGCTATAGGATATTTTGGTATTGTTATCAATTATTAAAGAAGTCCAAAATTTAAAATGTAAATGAGTCCATGCACAAAGATGCCTGGTCAACTGCAAGTAAACCATAAAACACATTTCATACCAATTCGGTGGCAACGTTCCACTGGGACAGTAATTTCATATGCTTTCATAGGTTCTGAGATTTTCTGGCCCAATCGCCTCCTGTGCAGGTCCATGTCTCCAGACATGGGCTTCTTACACATTTTCTGAGTAAGTCATTTGAGTTTTCTAGCTCCTCAACAAATAAATTTCGCTCATATTTTCCCAGATGCTTTAAATGTTGCATATGCTACACACATATTACTTACTAAACAGTTGTCTTGGGGTGATTCTATGACCATACTGTATTCCCCATCGCCTGCTTGATTTCTAGTGTACCTTTAAATTGCAAAGGGGGGAGAGAGAAGCCGAGAGAACTCTTCAAAGCAGCCAGCTTGACCTTGCAACTAGAATGTTTTGCATTCTTTTGTCTCCCAATTCTGACAACATTTGGTTGGTTAGAGGATTTTTGCTCGCTAGTCTCTTCGGCTTTCAGCGGAGAAGGGCCTGTGATCTGCCTCAGCAGCTTCTTTTCCTTTTTGGACTGTTTTTGGCTTGCTTTTCATCCGAGACCGGCTGTCATCTCCGGACCTGCTCGGCGGGACCCTCCAAGGGGGATCGGCGGACCCTGCCTGGCCGGCCCGGCCCAGCTCAGGACTGCAGGTTTTACCTACAGAAAGAACTCTAAAATCCATAGTCCTCTTTTAGGGGACAGGGGAGGGGGTTTCAATATCCTTTTTCCCGTGACAGCAGGGGACTCTGTTTTGTTAAATAAATCGTTTTTTTCACTTTCACTCGAGAAATTATTTTTCCTTAACTTGTGGGGGAGGTGCTGCCGAGGCCTGCTTGCCTGGCAGGCAGGAGAGAGAGAGAGAGACGCCCCCCTCAGGTTGTCTCCTCCCGGATTTGTGTCCAAACCGGCACAACAGTAATATTAGCACAAAACACAGCCTTATGCTTTGTCTTAAAAATTGCAAAATATAGTAATAATGTGTGAATAATTAAGATATGTCCATGAGGCATTAGCATCCGCAACAGTGCAGAGAGCTATACAGCCCTTTTGATCCAGTTTGTCACCACCTCAGCACATCATCACTGTGCTGTCATTTGTTATTGCACCCCTCAGCCTTCCTTTTCAGCTTCAAATCTTTACATTCCACTTGGCTATTCTAAAACCACATTGGCAAGCTCTGCACGTCTATTACAAAATAATAGCATTGTAGTCTGATGCAGCAGCGTACGCCCAAAACCAAAATAAATTTTACTCAATGTAATCTATAATTCTTGACATATCAGGTGCTAGGCTTCAGCACATCTCTCCTCGTGCTCCCTCTTTGCTCTGCTCATCATGCTGCAATTTTCTGCCTACTAGGTACATTCACTCATTGATCAAGGCTTGCAAAAGTCTGAGTTCAATAGGATAGACAGGACCTCAGCAAAGGGTGCCTTCTGTTTTAGGCCTGTCAGCAGTATGATGGAAATTCCATCATGAGACAGACACTACTAACAAGCTCATAATTTTATTAAGCAAGAGCACAAGTGGTCTCGCTAGACTGAGTAGATGACACATTTGCATGAACAGTGAACGCTATCTACCTCATCTAAAATAATACTGAACGAAACACGGAGCTTAACTAGGGAGACGTCTCTTCTGAACAAACAGATCATTTTCCAATCACATACTCACTTGCACCTAGTGAGTTGGGGGACAAACGAAGAAAGGTATGAGATCAGTTCATAAAATAGTAACTCACTCTCCTGAAAACAAGATATACTTACAGAAATGACAATGTCAATGCCAGTATTGGGGAAACAGCACTCGCTAAGTAACTTGCTAGTCTCTGAAGAATTATATTCTTCTGCCAGCTTTTTCAGGAAAATCTAATAAAACATTGATGAAATAGAAGAATAATTTTCTCTGCATGAAGATTAAGTGGGAACATGAGTCTATACGACGGACAGTTTTTGCATTCATCTCATGTCTGCTCAACTGCAGGAATCATTGGGAAATGGCACATAGAATATTTCTAAACTGATGTCTATCTGAAACAGTAGATGTCAACTCGAGTCCTACAGGAAGTGACAGTCAATACCAGCTTGTTGCCAGCTATTTCTACAACAATCTATAAAGCTTGACACAGCTAGGCAGTCTTGTGCTAGGACTAAATCTTGTTGTTTCAGAAGAAATAAAAGGGAAGACAATTATTACCAAAATGCTGTACCAAAGCTGTACCAAAATGCATAATTACACACAAGCCTGTGTGATGGTACTGGTCAGAACCTTGAGAGGGAACTGAGGTTCTGACAAAGAGTATTAGAGGTCAGGAGTAAGGGTAGATGTCTTAGGAACCCCATAAACTGTGGTAACTCAGCTGAGTGATTTCTACAGATTATTTAACCATCTGTTGGTGATGACTCAAGCTAAAAAAAACCACTCATGGATCTTGATCTCAACATTTGTCTTTTTTTTTTTTTCCTGAACTGTTCTAATCTTCTGAGAGGATTAAGATTTTGCATCATTTTGGAGGTATGGATTTTTATAATGAATGTCTCCTAGTTTGTACTTATTCAGAGCTAATTTTCAAACTATTTAAAGTAATAAATGATGCCATGAGTTTCAACTTTAAGGCTAAGTAATCTTCCTGGAAAAACTTCCAGTCTTTTTGTAATGTATTCTGAAATTCTCTCTGCCATTTACTGAGGCATAGATCATTCAACTTCCTTCCTCACACATATATGGTGAATGGGATTTACAACAGCTAGCCTGCTCAGCAGGGAGATTCCTGAGTTAGCCAAGACAAATTACAGTAAAAAAAAAAAAAAACCAAACAAAAACAAAAAAAAAAACCCCACCACCGATGAAAAAATGCACAGACTGAATTCTTACATATCTCCTGAAGCCTTACAACCTTGGCAGAATTTTCTGTACAGAATGCAATTCACATCCTTAAAAGTTCTACGGGATTGTGATGACCAAGCAATCACTTTGAATAGAGAAAACTGGCTCAATTGTTTCTTCAAAATAGAAACAACCCCTCCAAGCTGAGTTACAGTCTCCTTTTATTGTTTGAGATATATGTAGTTTAAGCTAATAGTAAAAAAAATCACATTAGAAGGAAGACCTAGGCATTTTTTACCTCATTTGGCCACTTACCCAGTGAAAGCCATTGGAGTCACTGTTGTGTGCTGAGCTCAGGTTTGCAAAGAAATTACCTTTGAGCACCCTCATTGGGGTCCCCAGGAAAATTCAGTATATCTGGGGGATGGATATCAATGGCCCTAAAGCAGGATAAATCATAAAATACTCTTCTTAGTCCAGATGGTAAATATGCAAGCAAATGTGTTATTAGTGTCATCTGCCTAGCCAGCATAACCAGGGAAAACTGAAGCACTTCGTGCCTTGTCGGTGAAAGGGGGGTCTTTGTGGATTCCTTTATAGGACAGAGTCTCTGTTGCACTGTAGGCATCTTCCCTGTAGCAGTTCCTAAGGGAAATAATGAAACGTTCCTGGAAAACAGGACTTGGAACTCTCATAGTAGACTTTTACAGAGTGCTTTATGCATGTGGACTAGCTTTAACTAGAAATAATAAAATTTAGTATTATTAACTTCATTTGGAAATAATGCTTTCTGTAATTTCAGTGGCTTACAGCATTATTTTCTCAGCTACAGATCCCAGCTAACCTGAGCAATTGCACTGCTTGTGTTCAATAGGAAGTTAGGAAGTTTCTCCCCTTTTTTGAATCCCACTCAAAATAACTAATGAACAATTTTGTGTAGAAGAAGACCTACATAACTGAGAAGCTGAAGTATCATCAACCCCCATACTGAAGAGTGAAAATAACAAAAATGCCTTTGTGGATCTGATCCAACAATCTGTACTCTCCACCCTGATAACGGTACAAAGAACACTGCATTTTGAAAGCACAAATTAAAATTAATTCCATTTTCACTTTATGTGCTACCATTAAATGTACACTCTTACTTTAATACAAACCGGAAAGGATGTGATTTTTCAGTAGTGGCAGCCTCTGTTTACTAACATAATTTGTTTAAGAGTTGTAGGAGCAGGAAGGTAGAACCTATAAATTCCAGACCATGCTGCCCACATGAACTGAAGAGAACTGCTAAAACAGAGAAATATGGCTGAAGGCCAGATTTTTATGGCTGAGGCTTTCTACTGCTTATGGCACTGATTTTTAGGCATACCACTGATGTGCTTCTGCTGATGTAACTGCAGTGATTCAACAAAGTACTGCTAATTTTAAATTGCAGAAAAAGATACTCTGTCCTCATTTATTACTTTTCAAGTGCAAATACACAGAGTTTATATCACACAATCCTCCTTAATGTGTTAGCTAGAGGTATAAGAAGGTAAGTACAGAAAGAACATTTTTTTATTAAAGTTGCTGAGCACAAGAAGCTTGCTTTGACTTACTCAGTACCTCTGTAAATCTGGCCTTGTGTGATTAGCTGCAGTAATACTGCTGAGAATAAAGCCTCACATTTTGTGTCTCTCACTCTTGTGGCTTAGCCAACAGTCATTCCTTCCTGTGGCAAGGAACAAAACCCAGTGCTTATGGCTAGCAACCTCACAACATCTTTCTTCACAAAGAAGGGTTTTGTTGTGGATCAAAGAGTTAACATGTAATATCTAAGAATTAGCAAAGGATCAGATGGCTTAGTAGATAAATGTGTCTTCCTTCTTGGACTGTTAAGTAATTCTGGCTTTACAATGCATTATACATGGCTGCAGTCAAAAGTACAACAGGGCGTTAAGAACATTTCTGTAAGCTCTTTAAATGTACAAAGTGTTTCAAAATAACGGAAATAGTACAACTTCTAAGCCATGTTCTCCTGGTTTATTTTGAAGGAGAGAAGAAAACGACAGGACTTGCCCTATGGGGAACATCCATGTCAAAGTAAGAAAAGTGTCTACTTGTAACTCAAAGTGCCTTTATTATTATTATTATCATTATCATTATCTTTGTCCTTTGGAATGCTGTATCTTTAGAAGACATAGAAACAACTATGTTAGATATGGATTTACAAAATTTATATAAAATACCACAAGGTGAAATGATTTCACAACAAATGTCTTGTGACATTTTTGCCGTAACACTTTACTTTAAGTAAAGATTGATTTCCAAGCAATCTTACTCCTGGCCTTATCAGGAAGATGGGAAAACAGTATCAACCTCCAAAAGGTTAAGGAACGTGGTAGGAAAACATGACTGGGACTCACAAATGTGTCTTCACATTAGAGATTTACCTTTAAAACACTTTAGCATGAGTTATACGTTGTCTTCAAATATTACATTCAGACCTATAGAACCAATCCAACTTACAGTAGCATCACACACTAACCTTTTCCATTTCAGGAAGAAAGAAATGTGTTGCTAACCTTTATGTAAATCTCTTTCATCTGTTTGGTTTTTTTTTTCAAGAGCAAAATACAGCGGCAGAGGAAAACACAGTATTTTTCCCAAAACTGTGAAGAACAGGAAGACAAAGTAGCCTTTTCCCTTTAACCAAGCCCTCAGATTTTGATGTATTTTCCATTTAAAGAGTGTTGAGCTTAGCAAAGCTGTAATGTACAATGTCAAAAAGCTCAGCCACAGGTTATATGGATTCTCTGCAGTGATAGTTCAGGAACGATTTCTAAAGTGCATAGTGAGAGCACTGCCATTGTCTTGACCTTTTTTCTATGCCTGCTGAACAACTGTATTTTATGCATAGAATTCTCTCCAGCTGCCTGGACTATGTCTAGTCCTTATACATACTGAGAGATGGAGAGGAAATCCCACAATAGGAACACAGGGAAAAGAAATTTGCATGTATATTACTTTAAAACCATTTCAGCTTGACCTTCCATGAAGAATGGTTTAAAGGATGAATGCTTGGACTCTGAAGGCAAAGGTTAATTGTCTTTATTGAGTATTGCTGAAAGAACCCTAGTAAACCACGAAGGTTTCTTGGAGGGATGTACTAAAGGATAGGAGAGAGAAGGTTTTGCATTAAGAAGACAAATCCCTTAATATCCACACTAAGATGTCCATGTCCATGAATAAATGAAACACTTTCATAAGAGTATGTTGAGTGTTATAGAGTACTACACTTTCCATTATGGAGTGACTGACTTTAAACAGAAATAAAACCACCTACCTAATCTCATCAATAGTCCTCCCACACCACACCAAGCACATTAATTTCTCTGGCGCCTTCTTTTAAAACATAAATAAATAAAAAAATTACAGAATTCCTCAGGGTATTAGTTCTCCTGTTAATTTGAATACTGAAGGGATTTACATGTTGAAGACCACAAAACTACCCCTTGTTTAAACTTTTGTGGTTTCCTTGTTTGAATTTCACCAGATATTTTACAAATTACAAAAACTGCACTGAAGACTATTGTCACAAAAACCTCTTCTGTGACCAGTTTCATGCTATGTTATGTCAGCAGTTTTATATCACCAGGAAATGTAAAACTGTAAACAGACAATAAATATTCTCTCATGAGCAGAATAAAAAAATTCAGCTAATATTTACAAGGTGATTCAGAAATAAAGTGTTTAATTCTTTTGCATATTAAAAGTGGTAATTTCAAGACACTTAAGCACACTATTAATCAAACATCTTGGGATTGTAATGAAGAATTCTCCCTGAACCAGTGCCTTCAAGTAATAAATGGCTTCCAGGATGTTTTTTAATCCATCATATTAATAATCTCACTGTTATCATACATTCAATTACAAACCAACTTTCTTCCAGAGAAGTATCAGTGGTTTACACTACAAGGAATACTATCTCCCTCTAAGACTGTACACGAATTGTGGTTGCTAAACAAACATAAGAGAAACAGTCATGATACACATTAGAGGAATTATATGTCAAATGAATGAGCAAATGTGAAGGACAAAATCTGTAATAATCTATCCAATGTCAATGCACATCACAAGTCAACAGGGTCCAGCAAACACAAATGCCTCTCAACTCTTGTTTGCAAATGACGTCAGACAATTTCAAGCAATTACATGCCTCAGCATAGGTTTTAAATACACTAAATGCAAAATAAGTTAATTCATCATCTTTTATACACATATACAAACTACAGAGCCCTATAAAATGCATAATACTCATACAACCACACAGTTTAATGTATGTTCAAAATGTAGGTATAGACTTGCATATACCTTAGGTAACAGAAAGCCCTTCACAACACTAAACCCAAGACTATAGTGCAAATATGACAGAATTATTTAGTTTGTGTACTACTCCTTTAAAACAAAAACCCCATAGGCTTGTGAGTTAAAAAGTCAGAGGGAAGTTCTCTTATGTATCTGAGAGAGATGAGACAGATCAAAGGAAAACCAGAACAGCTCAAAACCTCTGGAAGAGCAGTCTCTGTTTTCCATGCTGATTACTTTCTTCAGGGTTTCATGCACAGGCTAGTAAGGGGAAGCACACCTACCTTCATTAGCAGGTGTTGCACACATGATACTTGTTGAGCTTTTCACAAAATCACCTTTCAAAATGTCTATTATCAACATAAATGATTCAGAATTTATTACAATCGGTGCAATAAATAACAGAAAGATTTTGAATTTGTATTTAATGCCTGATTTGAGGTGTATAGAATCTTTATATATAACACAGTATACATTTTCAGTATCATTATTACTATTATCTTTAGAGACAACATATTTGATTTTTATTAGTAGGGAAGTTGTCACTATTCTTTTTGATGTTTACTAGCATACATTTGTCATAATAGAGAAAATCCAGTATCAAGAAAGAGAGTGTTCAACCTGTTTCCAAAATTTTTGGCAAGCTCTGCTGCGACAAGCTTCTACCATATTTGACATTCTTGACCTGAGCCCTCCATGCAGTGTGGTGTGGGAGAGAGTCCACTCGACACCTCAGGACCTCTGGCTGCCTGCTATTTGTGCACCCTGTCTCTTTGGTCTGGCAAGAAGCTGTGTCGGCCCAGGGGAAAAGGAGCTGAGCACTTCACCTCTCCTGAAACAACCCAGAAACTGATGAAATCTTTCACAACTTGGAGCAATATGGGAGATGCTCTTTACTGTGCCCAATTACAGCAAGGTCATCAGCTGGGAACCTCCTAGATCCCCAAGAGCTTTGCCCTCCACCTTGTATCCCCGCTGCTGGGAGAGCGGCTGGACGGCTCGCACTGAGAGGCCACCCCAGCTTGCTGGAGCGAGGTGCAGCGCCGCTTCGCCCCGCGGCTCGGCACACCCAGCGCTGCCGGCGGGGAAGCTGCTCCCGGCTGGCGCGGGGCTGGCGGCCGGGCCCGCACCACCCCCTGCCGGCCGGAGGGGCCGGCTCCCGCTCCGGCGCCGTCCTGCCGGCGCCGGGCATCTCTCCCAGCAGCCACACACCGATAAAACACCCGGGAAAGGCAGAAAGTGCATCGCGCTAAAGCGGCTGGTCCCAGAGAGCTGACCAGACCCTAAGAGCATCTGCAGAAATGCCTCCTTTGGAAGCTCTTCTCATCCTTATGAGCGGAAGAGGCAGGGAGGAGACGATGAAAGTGCTGATGCTTACTTCTCAGCTGCTTCTTTGCTCAAGGTCGCTCAGCCTCTACACGCTGCAATACGAGTCCTAATTGCAGCGCAGACAACTACGGGATTACTGGAAACCCCTGCTCTTCACCCTAGACTGGATGCCCTGCTCACAGTGGGACGTGCCTCAGGCTTTACCGACAATTCATGTGAAATGCTGCCCTCTTGTAGTATAAATATATTTTCTTTAAAGACCCTTTAAAAATAATCCGGTACAATAAAACTTTTCCCCCCTTAATCGGAAGACTCGTCTTCTGCTTTTCCCGCACCAGCCGTCTCCTGTGAATCCTGTGAAGGCTGAGGCAGGAGGGAGAGGACTCCCCGGCAGCTCAGGCAAGCAGCGTTTGCGGCGGGGAAGCCCTGGAAGAGCTGTGAGGATCAGCTGTTCTCAAGCAAATCGTTTTATCGTCTTTCCTCTTCTGCGCTTCCGTCACCTCAAATACTCAAACAGTGCTACAGTCCTGGGGTGCCTTTCCCTGGGGAGACTAGTAAGAGTTCCGAGCAAGACTAGGGGGTGAATATATTTATTCAGTACTTTCAGATCTGGTTTATAGGAAAAGCAAAGGAGCCCCCAGCAGCACTTCAGCGCTCGCCAGTTTACCTTCCCAGAGGCGAGCCCTTCTCCGCGGCCGCGGGGAAGCCGGCGCCCTGAGGGGGTGTTTCGCGGATGGCTGTGCATGAGGCGGCGAAGGAAGGCTATCTTCCCCTGCCCCTCTCATCGCTTCTTTAGCGCTAACCCCGCCGCCACCGCGGCGGGGTGTATGTGTGTCCCGCCCCTCCGGCTTGGCCGTCGTTTCACTCCGGCTCGGCGGCCCCGCTGAGCTCGCCCCATGTGCCCGCTCCCTCTCCCCTGCCTTCCTGAGCCCTCTTTACCGCGTACAGATTGATAGAGAGATTTATATATTATGATGGTGTGATGATGATGATGATGATGATGATTTGAGCCGAATTCCGCTCAGGGCCGGGGCGGCGGGGGGGGTGGTTTGGCAGCAGGTGTAGGAAGGCTCTATCTCCGCAAAGGAGCATGCTCAGCGCTCTCAGGCATGCTCCTTCAACGGGGAGGGAGCCAGAGCTGGGCCGAGGGGCGGGAGGGGAGCGGAATCCTCCCAGCTCGCACCGTCCTAATGCAAAGTTTGCTTGTTCCAGCGGCCCCCGCTTCGGGGCCCAGCAGCCCGGCATCCCACTGCCGCTGCCTCCGCTTCGCTCGGCTGAGGGAACCGGACGCCGCGCTGGGGGCGAGCCGAGAAGGGGGGCGGAGGGGTGGAGAAGGGTTTCCCCGTCGCTCCCGGCGGCAAGGGGAGGAGAAAGAGGAAGAAGAGGAGATGCCCAGGCGAGAATGGCTTCAGAGCCAACTTCTGCCGGGAAAGCGGCGGGTCAGTCGCCGCTTCCTCCCAGCTGTCCCCGGCGCTGCCACCGGTGCTCATGCAACGCCGAAAGCACACGGGCAGTACCGTCACCGCTACCATCATCACCACCACTGTTATTATTAATACTGTCATGACGATGCTGTGGGCCACGCAGGCAGAAGGGAAGCCGCGCTCGGCCGGGGCAGCCGCCCTCCCGCGCTTCCCCACGCCGCGGGGCGGCTGCGCCCGGCTCCGCGCCCCCCGCCCGGGCTGCGGGAGCTCC